>CDMY01000620.1:38373-51430 GCA_001179505.1 Vitrella brassicaformis | reverse complement strand
GGGGGGGGGGGGGGGGGGGCAAGGTCCCCGTAAACGAAACCACCACCACCGGAAGGGTGCGTGCTACAAGATCGAGGGACCTACCGCTGCTGCTGCTGCCGCTGCCGGTGCCGCTGCTGCAGAGGCCCCCCGCCGGTCGATCCATGCCTCCAAGAAATCCTCACCTGCGTCAGATGATCGTCTGTGCATCGGGGAGGGGAAGCCGAGTGCAGGGGAGATGCAGACAAGTCCTTGTCAGATGTTGTGCTTGCTGTCCAACCTGCATCTGCAGATATGACGATGGGGGGAGAGGACGAGCCCTTCTACGTGATGTGTGGAGGCGATCATGGCATCGCACTGACATTCGAGAGGTGCAGTAAACACATTCAGCACCAGACGCTCCTCGCAAACAGCAGGCCAGGTGTGCATGTGTGTGTTTGGTCAGGGCTGTGGCGATGTTGTACGCAGTGTTCCAGACGGCGTTTGTGGACGACAGGCAGGCCGATGAGCAGATTCGGCTCGGTCAGTGGGTCAAAGGGGAGTTGGGATCGGCCGATGAGGCGCAGGTGTGTGTGTTGCTTCGGGCGGTGTGCAGATGACAACGTGGTCCAAGTGGTCCGATACATCCAGCTGCGGAGGTTCGGCGAGCTGGCGGCGGCAAAGAGGGACTTCCTGTACGGGCTGTCCCCTCCTGCTGACGGTGATTCGCCCCTGCCTGCTCGACGGGGCGTCATCGAGATGGCAGGTCTGGCGGAGGAGATGCTGTCGGTCGTCCTCTGGCCCTTCATCGACCGCGAGCCGCCAGAAGACACCGCGGGGCTGGACGAGTACCGTGATATGATGATGGATCTCGAGCGCTGAGGCCTGAGTGGGTGGGTGGGTTGGTGTGGGTGTGAGGATGTGATTGTCGGCTGCAGAGGTGAATTGCATGTTCGTCGGTGTGTTGCCGACGGCCACCAGGCAGCAGACATTGCCTGTCGGCCGTTGAACATCCATGTATCGCAGTTTAAGTATGTAGGTGGGTGGGTGTGGGTGTGAGGATGTGATTGTCGGCTGCAGGGGTGCATTGCGTGTTCGTCGGTGTGGTGCCGACGGCCGCCAGACGACAGACATTGCCTGTCAGTTGATCATCCACGTATCGCATTGATTGAGACGGCATGAGTCGGCCGATCGGTCAGAAAACACTAGCATGCACCAAAGAGCAGTCGGCGGGCATCGGCCTGCATCCGGCGGTCATCAGGGAGCACTCGGGCAGTTTTCTGTCTCCAAAACCCGGTTTTCTGGCTCCAAAACGCAGTTTTCTGTACAGCGCTGCGGGCTTTCTGTACGGGCACCCGGTTTTCTGTACCGGGTTGCTGGTTTCTGTGCGGCCACCCGGTCTTCTGTCAGAAAACCCGGTTTTCTGTACCGGGTTTTCTGTACCGGGCAGCTGGTTTTCTATCACAAAACCGGGTTTTTTTGTACCGAGTGTCTGGTTTTCTGCACAGCAGGTCCGGTTTTCTGTACAGCGTGTCTGGTTTTCCGTTGGGGGTGTCTGGTTTTCCGGTCCCAAAACGGTTTTGGAGCTGGAATACCAGTTTTGCACTTGTTTCCTCCTGGTGGTGGGGTTGCACGCGTGCGATCCCTTCTGTCGACATCAAGGCACTGAACAACTTCCAGTATCGCCATGCCGTCGCCGAGTGTCTCGGCGTCAGCCTCCCGCACGCAACCGTCTCGCAGCGATGCATCTGCGGCGGGGAGGTGGACAAGTTTGGCGATCACTACTTTGCCCGTCGCACGCCGTGTGCGGTCACGTAACATGCGCAACCTTTTCGTCTGCATCGTGGCTGAGGCAGATGTTCCCTCCAATGTGGAGGTGCCTGTGCACAGCCTCGGCGTCAGCCCGCCCGACGACAACCCCAACAGCCAGCGCATGGACATCTACTGTGTGATCGACGGCCATGACTACCTGCTCGATGTCACCATCGCCCACCCCTGCCGCCCTGACGACTCCCCCATCCCCTCTCACCGGACTGTCAACCGGCGTGGTGCACAGCCTCCAGGTGGCAAGACGGCGCAGCTTGCGGAGAAAGACAAGATCGACAAGTATGGCCCGACCGCAGAAGCAGCTGGCTTCCGCTTTGTGCCTCTCGCTGCGGAGACATTCGGCAGGTGGGGAGAGAAGACGGTGGACTTCCTCAAGACGCTCTCAAGCGGAAGCCCCGCCCGGTCGTAATTCCCGCTTCTGAGGACACGAAGATTGCATCCACCATTGGAGCGAACTCCTGTCCGTCGAGCTGGGTATTCAAGTGCCGAGTCGTATGCAACGAGCCGCTGCGGCCACCAGTGGGCCACGGAGGGCCGGAGGGTTCCCAGATTACTTCGTCAGCCGCGGGCCATACAGGCCGCACACCATCCCCGCCTCGGGGATGTGGGGTGACTGGCTGGCTCCGGATGCCGTATGCATTGCAGTGCATGTCTCGCTCTTGGTTGTGTCTTGTCTGAGGCGTAGATCGTCGCCGTGTTGCAACCCACTGGCGTTATGGCCGCGTGAAACGTTTTCTTAGTCTCGTGGATCGCGTCCTTGCCTTCTGCGCTTCGCTTTTTGGCCCTCTCGCAGCTGTACAACACCCTTATGGGCCTACCTGTCGGTCTGCCTCTATTGTATGCATGCGTGTGGTGCACGGGAAGGGATGAAGCACGGAAAGGATGGACATGGTGTAGCAGTTGCTTTTTCGCACTCTCCCATCTGACTGCTTTTCGTCGTTGGGTGCTCTGCACACACTCTGTGGTGCGCGTTGAGACAGTTATGGACATCTGCGCACACACACACTGACTGGTTGGCTGGCATGTGTGTGGGCGTTGTGTTGGCAGGTTGTTTTGTGCGCCCCTCTGTCGTGTCGCTCTTTTCATTGGGTGCTCTCCACAACACTCCCATGTGGGTACGCGAACAAGACACTACCGTCCCGACACACACACACACATACATACTGTCTGTCTGTCTGTCTGTCCGTCCGTGGCTGGCTGGCTGGCTGGCTGGCTGTGGGTGCATGCAATGTTTTCAGGCGTGTTGTTTGCTTTTGCCGGTGGTCTGCGAGCTTGGCAGCGGCGCTTCCCTGCCTTGTCAACGCTCACAGGGCCCATCGGTTGAGCTCGTTGCATGACCGGCACTGCATAACGGACCCACACGCCTGACTTCGTTCATTCAATCGCTCTCGAGTTCCCGTACTTGAGTCGACTTGTGCTGATCTAGATTATCAATATCGGATGATCTAACCAGGACACATCCGGGCATAAAGGTATCACATATGAGTGACAGGAGAAGTTTGATTCCATAGCAGTCTGCAATCATCTCTCGGAGCCCGCCGCTGATGTTTCACAGCCAGCAAAGGCGAGCTCTCTCCAGCGACATGCTATTGGATCATCGCAGTAGGCGACTGGATCAGGTACGGAAAACAAAAGCAGAAATGTCCGCTTACGCAGACAGCATGCACACCATTCTACACCCTCTTCCACTCAGCTCGCTGGCAGCTTTTCCGTCCGTGTTATGGCTCGCTTGGCTGCTGATGCTGGCGACTTCCATACCCATACCCGAGGACACCACGGCTGACCGAGCCGCCAAGAGAGCAGAGAGCGCACATGACACCACAATCACGGTGCACTCTCTATGCCGGCTGGGTATGATGGGTGGCACCGGTGAGGGAGAACATAGAATGTCGTCGGTAAACTTGTGAGTATTTGCATCCGTATGAGCAGGTGGGCAGGGTGCATTGACAGTCGGCGTAGTTTTAGGTGTGACTGGCATTCTGACAGCCCTTGTAGCTTTCTCAGTCTTCGGTTTCGTTGCCCGCATGCGCCAAAAGTCCCTGTGGCCGTTGACCGGTCTGGCATTGCTCGTGCCGCCTCCGGCCGTACTCAGGGCACTAGGCATGCATCTTGCAGCCACCAGAGGTAGTCCACACATGCGAACATGTGCACAGATGTGTGTGCATGGTGTGTAAATGTGCCAGACGGGGCGAGCTATGTTTGTGGCCTGATGGTCGTGGTTGGCACCCTGTTGTTGGAGGCTCTCAAAATGAGCGCCACCGGCGTAAGGTGCACGAAAGCAGACAAAACATACACTAGGGTCTGTGGCTATGCAGGTGTTGAAAATACAACTGGTCAAATCCCGTTGGCGGGTGGTTGTATGGGGGTCAGTAACCCTTGCGATTGGGGGTAGGCATAACGCAGCGCATAACATGTACGTACAGACAGACAGCAAACCGTAGGTGGTCGAATTCAGGTGTGTGTGAGGCTGTGAGCCCCTACCTCTC
This sequence comes from Vitrella brassicaformis, assembly GCA_001179505.1. Lineage (NCBI taxonomy): Eukaryota > Vitrellaceae > Vitrella > Vitrella brassicaformis. The sequence continues at coordinate 47,159 of CDMY01000620.1, read as the reverse complement.
TGCCTTGAGCACCTGTGTTATAGCTTTCGCGGACGACAATTCGTATCAGCTGCCGTTCAATGGCGGGGGGACAGTGCAGTCCTTTTTCCCGCGTGAAATCTGCAGCTGGTGAGTGGGTGACGGCGCTGTCAAGGAAGAATGCATCTGCGTGTGCGTGTCAGGAGCCCTGCGCTATCTGGGTTGGTAGTACGCTCACCGACTACAATGACGGACCCACAGATGCTGGCTGCTGTCACACTCTCGGGGACTATCGGCCCAGCGTGTATAGCCTATGTCGTCCAGCTGATCGCATGGAGGTCACACTAGCCGAGTGGACAGGCAAATGAATATGTGTGCTCTTTCCGCAGATACATTGTGGTCTTGGAGCGGGCGCAGAATCGACGGATGTGAATGCGTAGCTGTCATGGAGCAGGAAGTGTACTGAATGGCCCCATATGGTTGGAAATCAGCCTTCTCATGTGTATGCGTCTAGTTGCTTGGCACTACAGCCTGCGTGTGGTCGAGAAGGAAAGAGTACCTGCAGGCGCATGTGCTGGCGCAGCGGTGTAAACCTTCCCCCTTCCCCCCCTTCCCTTCCTTCCCTTCACTTCCTTCCTCACTCCGCTGGCGCTCGTCTCTGGCTTCTGTGTGCGGCCGTGTGCGTGTGTGTGACACTGTGTGTGATGCAAACCCTATTGGCAGACACGGGATGAGTGTTTGAATCAATGATCAGCTCTCAGCACATGCACGCTCACAGCTGCCGAATGGAAAAAGGGAAACAACACATGTGCGTTCACAGCTATGCTATGCAATATATGCTGATGTTTCCAGCTTGTCCATCGCTTCGAGCAACGCGGCGCCATGCCCCACGTCGCCATGCAGTGGGGCATAAGATGGCGCCCGATCCTTGCCCGATGCCAGAGAATGCAGAGGATACCGACGACATTGAGGACGAGTTCAACTTGTACATGTCAGTGTTGCTATCACTCGACTCGAGGAACATTCATTCTCTCTTATCCTCTATGGACGTCTGTGGGTGGATGGATGGGTGAATCCACACCCGTGCGGTAGACGGGAGTGCATTTCAGAGTATCAAGAAGGCCGGGGTGTCAGCAAGCCCGCCCATACAGGAATCGCTCACAACGTCCAATCGAAATCCCTCGTATGTGTTCCTGTCTGTTTCCGCGTGTCTTTTTTATGCAATGTATCAATGCAGGTGCGGATCACCTTAGAGGGTGTGTCTTGAGCTCTGTGCACACGTGCGGACCCCCGTGACAAGCAACATGCTCCTACTGGCCATTGCCACACGTGCTGGTCATTGCCACACGTGTGTACGTGGTATACGTGCTTCCTGAGGGGTCAATCACAACCAAATACACGTGCACACGACACTACAAAGGCCAACAGCTAGTATGCGTCTGTGTATGTGTCCCATGGGCTCGCTGCCTATCGATGCTCGCTCTCCTGCCAGCGGTAGGTTGGTTGGCCCATGTATATAAATGAAAAGAGATAGCGATAACACCCGTAATTTGCCCCTGATCCTACAGGCCGACAGATGCCTTGGTCGCTCCACTCCTGTGGCTGCCTGCGTGACGACCGCGGTCGCTTTCCTTGTGGGTGAGTGATGGTGAGTGATAGGTTCGTGATAACGTGTGATGATTTCTGAGACCACGAGACTAGACAGATGTCAAATACTCGTTGGGATTCATCGAAGACGCAGCTCAGCATCACTGAATCAATATCACCTTTCCAAGATGCCCATCCATCCACGTCGGTATCTGTTTGCTACGCATGTATCCATGCATCCATCCATACATGTGTGCTGTGCGTCCATCTATGTGGATGTCTACATGTGTGTATCTCAGTGTTGGGCATGTATGTGGCGTGTGCATCCATCCGTCTGCCCGTGTGTTCGTGCGCTGCGCGTCCATCCAAGTAATTGTCTCTGTGCAGTTGAGTAGGAAGTGGAAGTGACGACTGAGAGAGGAGGACATTGACTGGAAGTGCATTGGCACCAAGGGTCCATCAACAGGCAGACCACTAGAGGGAGACAGTAACTAAACAGAGTGTCGCTGCTATTCGATTACTGCAAACCAGCCATGACCAGAGACTCTACACCATCCTTCATCCATCCCACACAGTGGGGTGTACACCCGGATTGAGTCGGAGGGCGACCTGTAGATTGATGTCTCTGTGCGACATGCATGAATGTAGTCTGAATTATGCACACGACAGCTCAGATCAGTTTCATGGATCTTGCTCTAGGCTGAAAGCTGAGCTGGAGGGTGGTTATCAGCTCGCAGTTTCATTTTTTTGCGGCCACGACAAACCAACTTTTTCTCTAGGGGGTCTTGCACGACAGCTCAGATCAGTTTCACGGATCTTGCTCTAAGCTGAAAGCTGAGGTGGAGGGTGGTTATCACGCAAAAGTTGTATAGGATGAAACCAACTTTTTTTCTAGGCCCCCTCTTTAAGATCTGGTTGATGAAATATATCCGCACGGACACTGCGAGGAACGAATTTGCTTCCAATTGCAATTGCGCCCTGTTGCTCGCGCAAAAGGTGCCGAAAACTGGTGTCGGTTACACGAAATTTGGGGTTTTCTGCTGATTTCTCTCGGGACTGTGATGCATTCGATGCAAAAGCGTGTATGTCTGATACATCTCGTCATGCTGTGTCTGCACGCCAGCGGTCATTGCCCTGCGCCGTCTTCAGAAAGAGAACCAGCCACCGAAAGTTGGCACAGCTGGTGGACCTAAATCAGCACGATTGTGTCAATGCATGATACATCTCGCTGTGCTGAATTCACACTGCAAGCAGCCATCGCTCTCCGCCCTGTCAAAAGGAGAACCGTCACCGAAAGTTTACACAGTTGTGTCGACCCAAGCCACATGCAAACCAATCCATGGTCACTGGTCTACGTGTGTGAGACTTCGTACGTGTGTCTGTGTGTTTGTGCTTGTCTGTCTTTGTGCTTGTCGATTGAAATCGTGAGTGTCTTTTCATCAGAAAGTGTCTCCAGAGCATCGACAAAATGCTATCTCTATAGCGTGAATCCCATCAAACGGCCCCTTTAACACTGGGCGTGGGTGGCACGGCCGCCATTGGCTGCTCGTCGGTGGTCTCACGTGGAGGAGTTCGAGAGCCCGCGGGGTACACTGCATGCCGGCGTCCAGCAGCCGCACCACCTCGAGGGGCTCAGTTGCCGGTCTTTCATGTAGATCTCGTCAAGACGGTACTGCCTTCTTGTTGGCCATCGGCTATATATATCCTTATCGCTTCAAAATTGAGCCTTCAATTCGAGCAGGTGTTCCATCAGCTGTTTGTCATCGGCAGCACACCACTCTGTTAGGCTGCCTGAATCGGGATGAATTCACTTTCTTCTTCCCCCAGCTCTGTGGTTTTGAAGCGTGTGGATCACCGTCAGGGGTTACTTCATGCCGCTCTGCTCTTTTGGACCATGCATGTGCTTCCGCTCGGCCTCGGTTTGAGTGCCACCCCCGGCCAGAGCCGTGTGAAAAACGCTGGGTGCACAGCGTTCTGTGCCTGAGAGCTTTTCTTTGTGTGTCGTCGTTTAGTGCCAGGTGTCTTCTACCGTACCACGATTTCAGTTTTGTCAGTAACACACATGGTGTGACTAACTACAGAGCCGTCTGAGACACTCTGAGACACGGCTTGTTGCGATGATTGAGGTTTACAGAGAGGGAGAAAGATGCTCTGCTTACTTGTGTGAAAGCCTATGCACTTCACGAAAAAAAAAGGCCCAACAAGGAGAGAAAGTGGATGTTTGACGGAAAGCCGACGCTTTGATGAAGCAACAGGGAGGGCCTTTGCAAGGCTGCGCTGCCTCAGCTTCGAAATCCGTTCCCGAATATGTGAGACATATCAACAAAGAAACGACCGCCGGACTGTACGCCATGAGGGAAGGGTCAATGGATGGGTCGGCGAGTGTGTGGCACGTGAATTGATAAGAACATCCATGAATGAACAGACATCGGCCGAGAAATGACATCCAGGCAGCGTCAGTTGCGACACGAACAAAATCGCGGGCAGCCGTGAACTACAAGGCCGCCAACCGTGCATTCTCCAGCAGATCGCTCATTGCGACATCAGACCAGGCAGGCAGCTCGGAAACGCTCCCCCTACCAAAACGATCCTTGCCTTGTGCGAGGCGTCTATTCCCATCGGCGGAATCCTCCTAGGGAGAGACCCGAGACAAGACCCGAGACATCCGTATCCTCAGCAAGGTATCCTCAGCAAGGCTCAGGCAAGGAAAATCCGGCTCCATTGGGTTCGCCTCCCTTTCAGACGACATCCGTCTACCCCAGGTATTTTTTCGCACACGGGAGATTCATTCTGATAAAAACACCAAGGCCTCAAGCTAGCTTCGGCCGTTCGAGACAAAGGGAAGCTCCACTTAACAAAGGGATGCTCCAACTTGAAACTTCAAGCGCCGAAAACAAATGCAACCGACATTTTCATCGGACAAGAAACGAATCCTTGTCTCCATCAGCACAAGTCACCTTGCACAAGGGCGGAGATGAAAGACCACAAAGCCGGGGTGTTTGTGATGCTGTCTTGAGCTTGCTATTCTTCGTCCGACTCGTTTGACGGCCAACACATCGCGTGGCTTCGGAGACACGTGCAGCGTCCGCACAACTTTCCACACCGCTCTGTTCGTTTCTATCATGCATATACCTCTACCTCCCCTCTGTTCACTGCCGAACTCGGCTATGTGAAAGGCGATGGAGAGAGATGAAAGGCGGAGGGACTGTCCAACCATGCCCAACCAGGGCACAAACGGTGGCGGTCACCTGTCTCGCCAGTTTGTCACTCTTGTACCTTGTGCAGAATCTGTCTTTTTCCGAACAGACCGATGTGGAAGGATGCAGCAAGGCCCCACAAGACACAGCTTTCGCTTACGTGCACATACACTTCACATTCACATGATCCAAGTCGCTGTCAGAGTAAGTAAGCTCCTACGGATCTGTAGCCCTCCGCCCGTCCGGTTCCAAGAGGCAAATGGCCGTGTAGGGGCGTGTAGGGGCCCCATTTTTCCCAGATTTTTCCGCTGGGCCGTTCAGTTTCCGTCTATAGCTTCGCCATCCCGCGACTCTCTTCATTGATACACTGATTCTCAATCGGCCTTGCCAGCTCATCGCCAGAGCGTCACAGGGACGAGGCATGTCGAGCTAGGCTGCATTCACCTCCGCCTGCAATTGCACAGTATGCAGGATCCAGCACTAAGCGTTGGGAACATCCCACGCGTGAAGCGACACGACCCCTGTCGCGATGCAGAAGTCCCCCAAACTCCCCTAAGGAATCGATGATCAGCTGCGACATGGTGGAAGGGATCGGCGTCAGATAGTGAGAGACGTCGGTGGCCGTCACCTTGGCCACCTTTACCTTCACCAACGATGGCTGGTTTCCGTGCGGGACTTCCATCGCTTTCCCGAGATAGAGTGCATGCGCACTCTTGCGGGCATGTAAGCTGTTTCACGGTCTGTTCAATGTCGTCTCGTCCATACGAACATGCAAGAGTCTTCATATAATGTGTCTTCTCGTCAAGAGCGGCCCCTCCTCCTCCACAGGATTTCCACCTCTGTTGCTCCGTGACCTTTTCTCTATCGCCCCTTTCGTGTGACTCTTCGTCCACACGCATTGAAAGCCTTGATCAGGTCTGTCACCCGGGCATCATCAAAATCGCCATGTGGCTGCGGCATCTCACGCCACGGTGCCTCACATGGGTCGTCACTTCCATGAACCACGCTTTGCCATCCGTCCATCGTTTGCACGCTTATATCCTTATGTGCATCCGTCAACAGACCTTAGAAAAGTGAGTGGTCAGCTCCAGTAACCATCCGTTTCCGTCAGCAGCAGCATCTCCGACAGCAGCCCCTGACTCTCTCGCTCCTCCCCGAGCCCTCGCTCTCACAGACTCTCATAGTCTCTCCCTCTCACTCTCTCTCGCATGACCGTCAGCGTACGACATATATACCCCTGATACCCTCCATATCCTCCGTGGTTGAGCACTTCGCCCGGCGTCGGGCTTGGCTCGTTGGTGGCATCCCTGGCAGACTCCGGCAGTTTCGACTAGCACATGGGCAGACTCCCTGTCAGATGGGCAAGCCCTCAGACAGGTGAAGGGAAGGAGAGCCGTCCCGTGGGTGTCTAGTCGCTCATCATGGCGCCCTTGCCTGCGGTCTTCGGCCCCTTCTGGCCGGCTGGGATGATCACGGTGGGGTGAGGTGTTGGATGGAGAGACACGGAGACGCCGCTCCGTGCAGTGGGCTTGCTGACGACGGTTGAGAGCACAAGTACCTCTGGGGGGCACGGAAGGCTCAGATGCTTGAAATCGACGAAGACGAAAGATGGATGCGGATGGGTCGGAAAATGGATGACCAGATGAAGCAAATCAGGCAGGAATGGGCCCTTTCGATGAGGAAGTCCTCATTCGATGAGGACTTCCTCATCCGGATGAGGAAATCCTCACTCATAATAGTTTCACGACGCGAGCTTGGCAACCGGACCTAAAGCATCAGGCCCTTTATTCTTTCGTCTGAGAAAAGGACTCATCGATCTGCTTTTTCCTTTCAGAACTGTGAAAAACGAGGGCTACAGGATCCCTTGGCCGCTGCACCGCCAACAATGGCGCGGCGTTCTCTGTGGCATCTGTGACCAGCAACAGCGCTTGATACCTGGACGGCTCAAGAGCGCGGGGGGACGGCAGGAAAACCAGAAAAGCAGAGACACACTCCAGCCGACCTTACTAATTAATCCGCCAAGACTACGCAAATTTGGAGCACGATGAAATATTTCATTCATTCAGACTTCAGGTGAAAAAGGACTAGAGCTGTCGTGTGCATCCCCCGGCCCACCTACCGCCGGGGTCTCGAATTTCAACATCTGTCTTCGGATATGTGTGGAGGGGGTCACTGCGAGGAACGAGTTTGCTTCGAGCTTCAAATCCGTTCACGCGTTGGCGCGAAAAACGGCGGCAAAAAACCCGGAAAATCGGTTCTTGGCTGTTTTCTCTCGGGATTCTGGTGCGTTTGATAGGCAAGCCTCTGTGTGAGTGTTCCTTTGTGTGCTCTGTCTTTACGCAAGCGGTTATCGCTCTGCGTTCCGTCAAATATGAGAACCAGCCACCGAAAGTTGACGTTGCCGTCCAACCTAAATCAGCACAATTGTGTCAATGCATGATACATTTCGCTACGCTGTGATTACACGCAAGCGCTAATGGCTTTCCTTTTCGTCAAAACCATGGCCGGCCACCTCGTGGCCAGTCAGGCCAGGATCACGGCCGTCTCCCAAGCGAAGCAACCGAGGAGGGTTGTCTGTACTGATGCAGTGATTAATTCGCTTTCTTCGCAAACGGACTTTTTCTCAGCGTGAAAAGCGTGAAACGGACTTTTGTGCTATGTGATAGAACTCATCGAACGACGCGTGAAGATGCATTCCCGCAACACATGAATGCGGTCAGTACAGGGCTGATTGGTTGGTTTGCACGCGCAAGCGAGTGAGTGGTTTATCTTCTCCTTGTTTTCTGCGGGGTTTCTCGCCGTGAATGACTCACTGGAGCCGTTTTCTCGCTCAAAACCACTCTGAAACGACGAAAGACCAGCCATTCACTCACTCATTCAATCCGCCTGTCGACGTGACCGCGAGGCCCTTCGCAGTGAGTCTGAGTGTCTCCTGAGTCTGATTCACCGTTGATCTCCACAAGCTGGTTTGCATGGAATAGGAGTCATCAACATGATGTCCAGTGGGCCCATGACGGCACAAAAGGCATGAACAGCAGGCATCACAGCAAGCAAATCACATAAATCATGCCGCCCCGCCGCCTGCAGCGTGAATGCATCAGTCGAAATGATCATCAAATCGCGTCGCTCGCGCGATGGGTGGATGGATGGATGGTTGGGTGGGTGAGCCATTGGGTGTAAGGGGAGGGGAGCGAAAGGCAGGGGAGGGAGACATCAGCCCCGCACAAAGGTGTGGGCTGGATGAATATCATCAGATGCCTCAGATGACTCAGCGGACCATCCTGTGAGTCACCAATGGGCCTTTGCTGCCTCGCGTGAGAGCGTGACTCAACCTCGGCAAGCGATTTGCGACCAAAAAGGCGCGTGAGAGCGTTTCAAACCAAACTCGCCTTTTTGGTCGCAAATCGCTTGCCGAGGTTGAGTCATCTTCTGACAATCAAAATGCCTTTATTTCTCCATGGAGTCACTCTTTCATCGGTCCGCTCTTCCACAGAGCGGTGCTTCATCGTCTTCCAGTCATTTTGAGCCATGAGTGGTCGGCCCAAATGGCTGATTTGAGTCTGTTTGTGAGTTGATTGGCTTATGCGGTTCATTTTGCTTGTGAACAGAGTGATCACAGTCACCAATGGGCTGATTGCTTGACAGAAATGATTGCTTTATGTGGTGATTGCTTTGTCACATGAATGAGACACGCGATAAGCAACCGAGACACGATGAGAATGAGCGATGGTGGTGTGCTGTGCTTCTCTCTGATGCCGCTCTGTACTCCTCGATCACTCACTCATACATAAACATGCGTATACAGGTGACTGCTTCACTCACTAAGGGAGGGTCGACCCACCTGCTTGCCGGCCCGGCAAGCAGGTGGGTCGACCCGGCAAGCAGGTGGGTCGACCCTCCCTTAGTGAGTGAAGCAGTCACCTGTATACGCATGCTTATGTATGAGTGAGTGATCGAGGAGTACAGAGCGGCATCAGAGAGAAGCACAGCACACCACCATCGCTCATTCTCATCGTGTCTCGGTTGCTTATCGCGTGTCTCATT
>CDMY01000620.1:27592-38073 GCA_001179505.1 Vitrella brassicaformis | reverse complement strand
CTGCTTGCCGGGTCGACCCACCTGCTTGCCGGGCCGGCAAGCAGGTGGGTCGACCCTCCCTTAGTGAGTGAAGCAGTCACCTGTATACGCATGTTTATGTATGAGTGAGTGATCGAGGAGTACAGAGCGGCATCAGAGAGAAGCACAGCACACCACCATCGCTCATTCTCATCGTGTCTCGGTTGCTTATCGCGTGTCTCATTCATGTGACAAAGCAATCACCACATAAAGCAATCATTTCTGTCAAGCAATCAGCCCATTGGTGACTGTGATCACTCTGTTCACAAGCAAAATGAACCGCATAAGCCAATCAACTCACAAACAGACTCAAATCAGCCATTTGGGCCGACCACTCATGGCTCAAAATGACTGGAAGACGATGAAGCACCGCTCTGTGGAAGAGCGGACCGATGAAAGAGTGACTCCATGGAGAAATAAAGGCATTTTGATTGTCAGAAGATGACTCAACCTCGGCAAGCGATTTGCGACCAAAAAGGCGAGTTTGCACCGAGCTTGAGCCACGATGACATAAACGGAAGAGCAGCTGCTTCGCGCTTGAAAGGCAGCAAAGGCCCATTGGTGAATCACAGGATGGTCAGTTGAGTCATCTGAGGCATCTGATGATATTCATCCAGCCCACACCTTTGTGCGGGGCTGATGTCTCCCTCCCCTGCCTTTCGCTCCCCTCCCCTTACACCCAATGGCTCACCCACCCAACCACCCATCCATCCATCCACCCATCGCGCGAGCGACGCGATTTGATGATCATTTCGACTGATGCATTCACGCTGCAGGCGGCGGGGCGGCATGATTAATATGTGATTTGCTTGCTGTGATGCCTGCTGTTCATGCCTTTTGTGCCGTCATGGGCCCACTGGCATGCAAACTGGTTTGTGGAGATCAACGGTGAGTCAGACACGGAGACACCAAAGGGCTTCGCAGCCACTCGCACCCATATGAGTGAGTGAATGGCTGGTTTTTCGTCGTTTCAGAGTCGTTCTGAGCGGGGGAAAGAGAGTCAATGTGATGGAAAACGGCCCCAGTGAGTCATTCACGGCGAGATCCCCAGCATGAAAGAAGGAGAAGATAGACCACTCACTCGTTTGCGAGTATATACCAACCAAAAGTCTAACCAATCAGCCCTGTACTGACCGCATTCATGTGTTGCGGGAATGCACCTTCACGCGTCGTTCGATGAGTTCTACATGTATCACATAGCACAGAAGTCCGTTTCACGCTGAGAAAAAGTCCGTTTGCCAAGAAAGCGAATTGATTCACTGGATGAATGAATGAATGGAATCAATTCATTGCTTGACTGACATGCAAGCACACATTTATGTGACTCGACTGACGCCCTGCGGAATGGCGAAGTGTTTTGTGCTCGCGTCTTTTTTTTTCGCACAAGCACTTCACTGCAAATGTGTCGCATTCGATCAAGAGGGCCGTAAGGCCTCTCAAGGCTTGCCCGACGCTGGCAAGAAGTCTGTTTTATCATGAGAAAAAGTCCGTTTCACGCGATAATGAATTCATTCGGCAACTCAGACAGTCCAGAAGAAAAACAAAGACGGCCAAAAAAGGAGAAGAAAGACGGTCCGAGAAAAACAGAAAAGAAAAAGAGAAAGAACCAAACCCTAGGCGTGATTCTGTGAGTGATCAACGTGTGTACAAAAAGCACATCGCAGATCATGTCGGCGTCGGAGACGTCATCATGTTGTGTGTCCCCTGTCCCATTCCTCGCAAGGGCTTCTTCTGCTGAGTGTGCCCCATGATGGGTATCCCGAAGGTGACGGAAAACACGATCGTCCGCTGGCTCACCGTCCATGCAGATGAATCCTGCATCGGCTCTCTCGTCCTGGACTTGTTGATCGGGAGACATGAAGCCACTGCAATAGCCTCTTTCGTACACAGAAAATACGCGACACCCTACTGTCTTCGCGCAGGCGACAGCACACTGGACTAGGCCATCATCGGCCGGAACGTGCATTGCGAATGAGAGAATGCCGCCTTCATAGCGCAGCCCTTTTTGCCACACGACGGTCGTGCCAGCTTCGCAGGCATTGTTGAGTTCGTAGCGGTTGCGCTTGGTGTCCCGAGGAACCGGGACCACGATGCTGGCATTGGCTGGTGTAAGAGAGAGGGCAAGGTATGACGCATTCACATCATCTCCCTTGACAATGATGGCTTTGTCGGGACGGAAATGGGCGTAGTTGTTGCTAAATGTGTGTCTGCCTGCCTCCCACCGAGAGCTGTTGAACGAAGTGAAGTCATCAGCCCACTTCAAGGAACCCTGAGGGATTACCATCATACAGACAGACAGAAGCGAATGATCACCATGTTCTCTCTTTCCCTTCCTCCTTCCCGACCCTTGGAAATGAGATCATAGTCATACACCTTCACGTAGTCGTAGTACACGGTGAGCGGAAGCTTAGTATGTTTCTCATCGAATACTCCGGCCCAATGCCCGGCCCACTTGAGCGACGGATCAACTGGCCACAAGGACATCCTAAGATTAGCTGCCCCGTTGAGCTGTGACACTTCAGGGCTGCACTCTTCCGCGTCTGCTCCGGGAGCATCGCAAGAGACGACACGACGCATGCGTCGCTCATCAAAATACCATGAGACATGATCGGGCGTCCACTCGACAGCAAAGTGGTGGAATCCTCTTTTGATAGCTTTCGTTTGTGCCGCTTTCCGTCCTGGCCTACCGGGTGCGGCGAAAAACTTCTGAGACATACTGCGCTCCTCCATGGTGCCCGTTATCACGTTAGTCTGGATGGGCTCATCTTTGTGCGCCCCCATACCGTGGACCTCGAAATCCATCTCTTGCCAGGACGCCCCCTCCACCTTGTCGTGTCGTTCTTGAAGAGGAAGAACGTGGCCACAGTGCCGTCAACCTCTATACTCGGGAACAGGCGCGTTTCAAAGCGTCCATATTTGAAGGCCTCAACACTGGCCACTTCTGCAGCGTCATATTTGCGCCCACACTCGCCATAACAAGAGCCTCCGAGGCCCGGACAAAAGCACTTGTCCCCATTCATATAGTACCCCTCATCTGTCGTGTGAATGTCGTCAAATGTCGTCACAGTGCTGAAATTGTCGGAAGTCGTCACGTTGTCTGTCGAAATTGTCTGAAGATAAGAAAACCAGCAATATCGACCACCCGACGAAGGGTACGGCAGACCTGTCCTGAGATGAGGGGCAAGGCGACGAGCAGCACTATCAGCGCCTTCATATCAAATCCACACCTCCACATATACACGCGGACGGAACGGGCTTACCGGCCCTTAGCCCATAGAATTCGAAACCCCGGCGGCAGTTAGGCCGGGGGATGCACACGACAGCCCTCGTCCCTTTCTTCCTCATTCTAGCACACGTGCGTGAATCAGTTAATGAGGGCTATCATGCACATCTACAATTTTGAGCTGCATTGCACTGCGTGGTACACAGACGTGGCACCTGCGTGGTTGTGGAAGAGTGGGATACACGCTCTCTGGAGTTTGCTTTCGGTGGTGAGACGTCTTGGTTCGACGATGTGGCGGCGTTCAGACGACCCCGGTGGCAAGTGGCATTGCGTGGTCCAAAACCACCACGCAAGAGCAACTAGAAACTTTGCTGCCAAGGGTCACTGTGCAGAGCTCGCCACTCGGCAACTGAACACATATATCGACGGCGCCACATTTATCGCTGACTGCCTCTCTCGGCAATATCTCTGTGTAGTCAGGTGAGTAACTGGGAGCCTCCAAGGGGTGGACGCACTCATGGGGAGGCGCAGAAATCTTTTGACTCATCGCCTTTCACATGAACCAAAGGGACACGACAAGGCAAGGTCTGGGCGAAAAGCTGCATGGCGAGCTAAAAAGCTGGCGATCTGCCCGAGAAGATGGCTTCCGCTGCAAAAAGCCATCTGCCGCTGCAGAAAGACATCTCGCCACTCAAAAAGACAGCTTTCCATTGCAGAAAGTCAGATGGTCCATCAAAAAGACAGCTTTCCGTACAGAAAGACAGCTTTCTGCCACAGAAAGACAGCTTTCTGCACAGAAAGACAGCTTTCTCGGGCTCCAGACAGCTCGCTGAGGCAGAAAGACAGCTTTCCGGCGGGCGTGACATCTCTCCGATGGGCGTGACAGCTTTCCGGCGGGCGTTACAGCACGCTGATCAGTCTGACGGCTGCCTGCCTCTCGAGGCACCAGCTGCTACAATGCACCACACTCACACGCACACATGCACGCATTGAAGCGTCAACTGGCCATGGAGGGTCTCTGCAAGCCGTCCATTCACATGATCCATCCATGGCCAACCGACACACACATGCACACCACGCACTCATTCACACACACACTCAGACAATCACTCAGACAGTCACTCACTCAGACACCCTTTGCTCAAGAGGTAATTCTCAGCGAGCTGTCTGGCTCAGCGAGCTGTCTGGAGCCCGAGAAAGCTGTCCTTCTGTGGCAGAAAGCTGTCTTTCTGTGGCAAAAAGCTGTTTTTCTGTACGGAAAGCTGTCTTTTTGATGGACCATCTGGCTTTCTGCAATGGAAAGCTGTCTTTTTGAGTGGCGAGATGTCTTTCTGCAGCGGCAGATGGCTTTTTGCAGCGGAAGCTATCTTCTCGGGCAGATCGCCAGCTTTTTAGCTCGCCATGCAGCTTTTCGCCCAGACCTTGCCTTGTCGTGGAGAGCGCGTCGACCGTCACGCAGGATTCCGGCACACAGATCTACTCGTCTGAGCGCTCCTGTGTATGTCTGGCAGGCGTGTTGGTGTTTCTTTGACCGCATTGCCGCCTTCTCTCACCGTGCTGATGGCCGCGACGCAGTATTTCAGCTTACACACATATGCTCCCACATTTGTGCTCCGGTATGCGGGTCTTCCCGCATTCATGTGTGTGCGCCATTGATCCGTGCATCCATAGCATGTGAGCACAAAGCTCTTGTCGTGCCCATGCTTGTGTGTGTCCTTGCGTGTTTTATTGTCAATTGATATGTCGACTGATGGGAATGCAGTGAGTGTCTATACAGCGTACAGGGCATGTTGAGCGGGTCAGCTAAATATGGGTCAGAAGGATAGAAGTGCAAGAGATGTCTGACTACTGCTAAAGGTCTGTTGGAGCCGGTCCGCCGCTCCCCGCCCTTGCTTGTGTCGCACCAGTGGCGGTGGGATACCGGTCGGTGGTGTAGCATTCATATTGTTTCCTGGCCGTCCCTCCCTCTATCTCAGTCTGTCTCCCTTCATGCTTCTCTTCACGCCTCCCTTCGAATCGCCTTTTCCTACCTGCCACGCCCTGTGCCTGCCTTTGTTTATTTTGGTGTCGCGCACGTCCCAAGTGGCAGTCTTTTTTGCAGACCTCTCACCTTTCGATAAATGATGGGGGGGAGGGGGAAGATTGAGACAAACAGAAGCTACCTGTGTGAAAAACACCTCAAAAGGATGAGAAACCCCATGCGTTTCTCCTCGATGACTGAACGTATGCACAATGCATTCACGCAAGGAACATGCATGCGAAGAGTCTTCCATGCACATGCACATGGAAATGAGTCGGTCAGAGAATCCATCCCTCTCATCGTCCACATCATCGTGACCAGAGGCCCTCGTCGGCCTCCGTTGTCTGTGCGGCTGGCCGGCGTACTTGCCGCTGGTGTGTGTCGTTGTCCACCCCTCCTGACCGCCCACTGTCAGAAAGCGGCTGAGCTGCTTCTTCCACAGAGACTTCTGCTGCAGGGCGGTCCTGTGCATCTTCTTCTCGGCTGCGTACAACCGACCTGAACGGCGGACACAACAAGCAACGACCATGCAATGGACAGATGGCCTGAGGTGGGGTGGTGCTCGCCTCTCTGATGCCGCAGAGTGCTCCCGGTTCATTTGTCCACTCATTAACCAACTCATACAGATGTCCCAGCGGCAAACCAGGGAAGGTATGTTTCGTCTGACCGCCGGCCCACTCTGCGGTCAAGGTGGCCCCCCCTCTGACCTTCGTTGAAGAGCTCTGCCTCGTCCTTGCTCTGGAATGGTCGGATCTCGATGAGGAGGCCCTGCTTGTAGAAGGTCTTGACCGGGGCGGGGAGAGGGATCTCGTAGATGATGTAGCGGTACAAAATCACCAGCAACGCGACGACACGATGTGCGCCATCAGCAATCGCGAGATGGGTGACGTCATGCTTGAAGTTCTCGCCCCTCCAGCCGACGAGGGTCTCTGTGACCCAGTGCTGGGCGAAGTTCTGGTCACGATGATGTGGACGATGAGAGGGATGGATTCTCTGACTGACTCATTTCCATGTGGTGTGCATGGAAGACTCTTCGCATGCATGTTCCTTGCGTGAATGCATTTTCCGTTTATACCCTAAGGCAAAAGTCCGTTTTGCGATGAGAATGATGATGGGAATTCATGTGATCAAGCAATGAGTCAATCAATGATGGATCATTGTGAATCAATTCATTCACTGGTGAATCACTGCATCACTGCATGCAGACAACCTGTTGCTTCCCTCGAGAGACGGCCGTGATCCTGGCCAGGCTGGCCACGAGATGAGGGTGGGTGGTGGGTCATTACCCTATGTATGGTCCATCCAGCCGACCTTTGAGTGAGGCAACGGGTGGCCCACCCCAATGTCGGCTTGACAGGCTGTCAAACCGACATTGGGGTGGGCCATACCGGACGGCTTCACGAGTCTCGTTAAACCCAATAACCAACCAAAACCAATTCGCCTTCTGATGATATCCCTCAGCTACCTCTCGGGTACGTAGCCTCACAGAAACCCATTGTGGTGACTCACTACCCCTCATCATGCAAAAACACGACGGCGACTCTGCTGTTCAGCGAGGCGACGAGAACAAACACACAGTCTTCTCTGCCTGCACCTTCTAGCATCATCGCATCGCCATCTCAACAACAACACATAAGGTGAGCACCACCAGTCACATTGTCAGGAGATCTGTGCGCTCAAGTCGCCCTCTGTCTGTCTGTCTGTCGTTTCAGGGCTCTTCGGAGCTGGGATTCACATTCGTCTTGTTATTCGAGTGCCTACAAGCCTGTCCAACGCAATGGCATCAAGGACAGAGCGTCCAAGCGATGCAGCACCAAGGGGAGGTGATCAAAGGGATGCCTGGGCGAGCTTCATGCTACCGAGGCGAAGTAGCATCCCAGCAGCAGACGCGGATCCAGCACCGAGACGAAGTGGTCTGAAATCGCGCGTCAGATCACCGACGACCCCAAAGGAGTGCCGCTCTTCTTCTCTTCCCTTCTCCCATTATGCTGACTGACATGGTTGGCACACCGAATCTCTCTCGTGGCCACAGTCGGACTGCCTCTATCCGACCGCACGTGTGGCTTGATTTGGCTGCCACTGTCATCTCCTGAGCGTGCTCACCCACATGACACGTAAGCACATACACGGACATGCACAAACACGTACACGAACACGTACACGGACATGAACACATACATGAACACGTATCGCTTTCCCCGCAGAGGTGCATGCAGGATCCGGGGCGCGGCACAGCCGATAGCCGATCCCCTGGACCCATGCGCCTCTTGCTTCGAATTCTCTCTCTCCCTTTTTCCCTTTCTATCTCTGGCTGCGTGACGATGACGTGTCTAAAGTTACACCTTCAAGGAAACGCAGCCAGGCTCATGCAATCATGTAATCATGCAGTCATGTAGTCACGCACCCTCAGCAGCAACACAGGTACACACACACACACGCACACACACGTAACACACCCCCCCCACACATTCATGCACATAGAGAGAAGGATGCTGTGGCTGCTGCTGTTGTCATCCCTCAGGTAGCGTTTCAAGAGCGCTGGGAACTCGTCAGTCCATGCACTCTGATCGGTTGCCATGCTGTGCCGCCAAATGGAGCAGGCACAGCTGGATCGTCACACTCTCTCTCCCATTGGTAATTCCGAAGGAAGCTAGCCAAAGGAATGGTCCGCTTCCGTCCTACGAGACTCTTCTTCTTTAGTCTCTTTGTGCGCGTCGATTCCTTCAGGTATTGTATCTGTATGCCTTCCTTGTCCAACCCCGTCACCTTGACGGTGTGCTCGCGATTGAGCTCCTTTACATGGCGGACTCTCACCACACTGTACAACGCGGGAAAGAGCGAAGCATGCTCGTCCAGGTCAGGCACGTTGTCACTGTTTTCGTATTCCTGTACGAGTTCTGTGCAAGTGAGAATCTCTTCGTCTTCCCAGGTTGCGTGCGAGAGCGGATACCAGCGCCATTTGAGTTTGTACTGCACCTTGCCGTGGTGCGTCCTCTTGCCGATGACCTGTTCGACTTCGTGCCGCTCGCCACGCCCAAATCGCTGGTCTGGTTGGACGTCTCTGAGGCTCGGGTCATGTGCCATCGGGTCAAATGTGGCCTCTGATGCTCTCTGCGTTCGGGCTGTCGGCACGTGGTCTTCCTCGAGGGAAAAATCCTTCAAGGTATGCTCTTGCTCAGGCGACAAGAATGCGTGCTGATTGAAGACTGTCTGCCTTTTGTCCCTCTTCAGGTCGCCTTCCGTCACTTCGATCTCGTCTTCTGGTGGTGGCGCTTCCTCGTCTTCTGGTGGTGGTGCTCTCTTCAGCCGATCGACATTGATGCTCCTCGCCTTTTGATCGCCACACACACGGACCTTGTAGGTAACTGGTCCTTTCTTCTCCTGAACGATGCCGACTGTCCGCCAAGGTGAGGCCAGCTTCTTGCTGAGACACTTATGCACTTGGTCATTGTATATGCGCACTCTGTCTCCTTCCTGGAATTGCCTTGGTGCAGGCAAATGCTTCTCGCGCTCAGTAGCCTGCTGCTTCTTCTTGCTCATCGTCTCACGAGCTTTCTTGTGGACCGCTTGAAGACCCTCTTTTATCAGCTCGACGGCTTCCTCGACGTCGATTGGCTCTGCATTCATCGCGACAAGCCTTGCCGTGCTGCTCGGATGCACCGCTTCTCGGCCGTACAGCATCTTGAATGGCGTGAATCCTGTGGACTCATGCTCCGTCGTACGATACGCGTACAAGGCCAAGGGAATCACTCTGTCCCAGTTCGTTTGCTCCTTGCTGAGAT
This sequence comes from Vitrella brassicaformis, assembly GCA_001179505.1. Taxonomy (NCBI): domain Eukaryota; family Vitrellaceae; genus Vitrella; species Vitrella brassicaformis. The sequence goes on along the minus strand of CDMY01000620.1, from coordinate 29,030 downwards.
ACGGACGTATCCAATCCTTCACAAGGTACGGTTAAAGCGTTCGATCAGCGCATTGGCCTGCGGATGCCTTGGTGATGTTGTTGTGTGCTTGACGGGAGACTTGAGAGCGAGGAGACAGCAGACACCTGATTGTGCCGTGCTTGAGACACTGAATGCAATGACTCAATCCAATCGATTGAGACCATCACAATCGACCAGTCCCACACAGATATGCACAAACGTTGGCACACATCACACGTCATGACGCGCCTGTCTGCGAACTGGGTGTCTCTGTAGACTGGCGCCGTCGTGCCCATGTGGGTTGACATCCTTGCCGTCACGGGACGTGCGAGGGACGTCATGAGGCATAGCTACACGCACACCACCCACAGGCACAGCAGCCACAGGCACAGCAGCCACAGGCAACACCATCAGGCGAGACACCACCGTGTGTGTTCGGTGCAGGAGGAACCTCACCCTCCCTCGCACCTGGCCTGGGATTCTCACCCTCAGCCATCTCTTGGTCTTGATCACACGCGTCGACCTCCATCTCGTGCTCGTGCTGATCCTGGCCACCGCCGTGTGCATCGACGTCATCCTCCATTGCGCCGTCATGCTCATGCTCGTCGACGTTGTTGTGGTCATGGTCCACGTTGTCGTGCTCTTGATGCGCCATGTTCTGGTCGACGTGCTCTTGAAGATCCGCTATATAGCGGTGAGAGGGGCACAGCTACTTCAGCAGGAGAGAGAGAGATGGCCGGGGGAGGAAGGAAGCAGAGCTACAAAAGGCTAAGTGGGCAAAATAACCTGTCAGAGAAGCTGTATAGCCGGGGAACACAGAGATATCGCACAAGTGCAGCACTGCAAGAGCCGAAGGATGGTTAAGTAACCGAGACGATGTAAGAGTCTGATCCAGCTGGGCAAGACGGCCCGCGCCAGCCTGCCTCACTGTTCACTGGTCCGTCCTGCCTCACTAGCTGGCTGGCTGCGCAGGTCTGTTCGCTAAGCTCGCACTACGTTTCATTTTGGGCTGATGGCGTAACAGTTACGTTCGCCTCCGCACCGATGTGTGCTCGCACTGCGAGCGTGCCTGTCTGCTGATCTGCCTGCCTGATCTGTCCTATCTTCACCGCAATCAATGGCCCAGGCCCAACCGGCCTCGAGCCCGACACGCGCGCGCGTGCGGGGGAGACCGGCGGGAGAACATGAATGTGTTCGGGTGGGTGGGTCGTTTGCGAATACGAGGCACGAGCTCCAAAAATCGCGAGCCCGACGAGATCGTTACACGGAAGAAGGCGAGCAGGCGAGCTAGTGAGCTCGCTGGAGGCAGAGTCGCTACTGCGCCTCTGCCTGATGTGTGTGCTCCGCTGCACGTACGTCCGCGACCGGACGTACCATCCTTACGCTCCCATACGTTCGCCTCCGCACCGATGTGTGCTCGCACTGCGAGCGTGCCTGT
>CDMY01000620.1:9757-23801 GCA_001179505.1 Vitrella brassicaformis | reverse complement strand
AGCTTGTGTGCGTGGCCTGGCACCACTGTGGCGAGGGCGTAAATGATCTTCTCGGGTGAGTCAAGTGGGAAGAGTTGAGGGCACTTGTTGAACACTTCCGCTGCAATTCGACTGTATTCTTTCACTGTCGAGTCCGCGAGACCGGTTTGGAAGCCCCTCCTGGCCACGAGGGCGACTTGCTCCGCGTCTGCGGGGTCGAATCCGAGGCTGCATGGGCATTGCAGGGCCGCTGCAAACGTATCGGGCGACCTGGCGGTGCCAACGTCAACGACTACATCGCCTGATCCGCGGCGGGCGGGACACAGCGGATGGGGCCTGCAACGGACAAAGAGACTGCACATGTACCAGGGAATGGGTCGGGCGACCTCGATGTATCGCCATTTCTGTCGATGTGTGTGTGTCCCTCTGCACATGTTACTCAGGCGCACGATTTGTTGGTCTCGCTCATGGATTTGGCTTGCTCATGCGATCGCCCTGGTCCCGCTCCTATGGTTGTCCTCCTCATACCCTTACTTACACACGTACGTCAAAGCACACGGGGCCGGTACCTCCGCATATCCCTGTTCTGTTTCTGCTTTCTCTGCCTCCTGTCTGAAGGCGTCCATCACTGTCTCGCCCTTTTGCCACTCCTGCACCTTCTTCGTCACCACGCCCTCTTGGAGCAAGCGCGCCGTGCTCAACGCTCGTGGTGGGACGACGCTGTGCTTTGTGTCTGTGCAGGACTGAGCTAAGCGCAGGTACTTCGCCGCTCTCTGCATCTCTTCCTTTCCCTCCACGAACCCGAGTGCCACGTTCACGCCAACCTCGAGCAGCTTCTCGCGCACTCTGCTCATGAGGTGACAGCAGAGGAAAGGCGACGACGCCAATCCAGACGGGACGTATCTGAAGCGATGGTACTTGGCCGTGGTCGGCGAACATTAAAGCCGAACAGATCGACTTCTTCTGGGGGCTACTGGTAGGTGCAGACATCCATCTCTCATGTCCACTTTGGCCTGATGGTATCCTTCTCTGCGTGTATAGAGACGGGTGGCTTTGAGACGGCTGTTTGGCCTCTTGAGCGCGAGAGGGTACACCACCACCCGCACTTTGTCTGGCTTGTCGGCTTTCGACACTGCCCCGAGACGAGAGACGACCCACAGCGCTGCCCGCTAACTAATCAGCCTGTCGATCTCGGCCGCCACGTTGTCCTTGTGCGCTTCGACTGACCGATAGTTTCTCAGCTCCATCGAGGGCACCGGTGGCACCAACGATATCGGCACTCCCTTCTCTATGGCTGCCACGAACGACTCATGGAAACCCAACGTCTCTGCTCTTGCTGGTGGCAGCTGACGGCCCCGCACCCACGGTGTGGGTGTTTTGCGTGCGGGCTGCTGTTCGTGAGTGCCCGAAGGGGAGCTCGACATTTACCGGCAGGTCTGCTTGTGTGTCCTCTTCCGTGTGTACACGACACAGAGAAGGAGGAGAATGATGTACGTTGTATGCGTGTTGCGGCAGTAGCGTTTAGATGCCATGTCCATGCATTCGTGTCACGCACGAGGCGACTATGCACTGCATTCAAGCCTTGCACGATTGCGATGACTATCACGCACAGACACTATTCCACTGACTATCGACTAAACACAATCCGAGAGTCGGCTTCGCGCCCTCGCTGTGAAAACTACATGCCTGCGGGCTTGCTACGTGTTGGCCTTCAGCGGACACTCACTCGCCGAGTGCACCCCGCCGCACCTGGTGTTGGGGCATTTGAGCATGCGATCCCGCGGGCAGTCCTTCAACGCGTGCTTCACTGACGGGTCGTCGGGCGACAGCCGGTGGCCCCTCACGCAGTTGAGGCAACATCCGTTCGGCACGCGCACGTTGTGCTGGGGGGACCCACTCGCCGCCGCTGCTGCTGCCGACGGGGTCGCGCCGCCCATTGCAGGGCTGCGAGGCACCACTTGGATGGGGCTACATGACACTCTTGCCCTCGATCCACTCAACGCGCGCACGCACATCGGCCACCAATGCCGTGTCGAACACGATGGGATACATCGGCCCGCCTTGCAGCTTTGCTGCACGCTGAATGGCCATCTTCATACTCGGCGCCCACACCTGTGCACGGCACAGGCGACGCATGGACGACGTGTCACTTGGACGCTTCCCCTCGTCACTACTCCCATTCCTTTGCCCACTTACGTGTTGGCCTCCATAGACGTTGGAGCCCTCGACGAGTTTTGTGTATAAGGTGGTGAAGCGCGGCGCTTTCTCGCGCTCCTCTGGCAGGAGCCCTTTGTGGTACATCTCGCCGAGCTTTTGCAGGGTGCGGAGAATGTCGAGTGGGCCCATTTCCTTCATGTCGGTATACGTGAGCTGCAGGCTGCCTGTCCGTGCCCCGAAGACCGTGTTGTCCTTGTCCCCTCCTTTGCGCACTTCGATGACGAGGGCTGCGCACAGGTCGCGCTGTATGGAGCCGTCTAGGTAGTAGGCGAGCATGTCTCCTTCCAGCAGCTGTCCCTGGGACCGCAGCTGCTCCTCCAGCCTTTTGACCACGTCGGCCAGCCGGCCGAGAGCTGGGTGCTGGAGAAAGAGAGGGTCTGCTTTGATGCTGTCCACCTCTGACACGTACTGGACGTTGCGGTCGGATATGGTGATCAGCTGGCTGAAGACGCTCCTGTTATCGACAACCGGTGCCTGCACACACACACACACACACACACGCACACCACCACACACACCAGAACCCACACAAATTGCCCCTCGGCGAGCGCTACTCGGTTGAGCACGTGCTCTCACTGACCGCGGCCTGCTGCATGGCCTGCTGTATACTGGTGGCTAAGGCCTGGCACGCGCCCATATCAAACTGGCCACTTGGCTGTGGGGGCTTGGGCTGCGAGTCGCCCAGGTTGCCTCCGGTCAGGCTGGTGAATGGCGTGGGCACTGCCTCACTCGGGTAGGCGCCCATCGACTGGTTCTCGAATAGTGGTTGAGTGTGTGACGCCCCATTGGATGCGATCCCCTGCATGATCCCCAGTGCTGACCTCGGTTGGGTGTTCGCTGGCGGCATCAGTCCTGCTGGCGGCATCAGTCCTGCTGGCGGAATCAGTCCTGGTGGCGGCATCAGTCCCTGTGGCGGCTGCTGGGTGGATGTGGCGGCGGCCGCAGCTGCTGGTTGGCTCCAGGGTGTTGGAGGCGCCATGCTCTGGATGACGGCTGGCCCCGTTGTCGAGATACCTGCGGCTGCGGCTGCAGCTGCTGCGGGGCTTGATGAGGCGCCCGTCGCTGGTGAGGGGCCCGCTGTTGCCGGAGTGGTGCCTGAGATTGTCGTCGGAGCTGAGCCCATGACCACTCCTCCCGCTGTTCCCCTCCCTCCCAGCTGGCTGTTGTTGTTGTTGTTGTTGGACATCATGTACACCATCACCTCCTGACCCGTAGTGCCCTCCATCCCCTCCAGGGTTTTGAAGTGGGGCTCCCAGTCGTCGCCGGGGAAGGAGGCCGTCGTTCTCGTCGATCCTCCTGTCTCTCCAGTCCCACCTCCCTTCGCAAAAGTCGCCAGGCCGGCTCCCAGCTGCTGTGCCGCTTGGTTCGTGAACCACTGCCAGACCTTTTGCACCCTCTCCAACTTCAGCAGTTTCTCTACGGCTTGGATGGCCAAGGCGGCATTCATTCTCTCGATTGCTGGGTGGGTGGACGGCATGCGAGGGGTGGGTGGAAAAGGGAAGGGAGGTATGTCACCGCCCCCTTGGGTCCCCGACGACGCCATGGGGTCTCTCCTCTTTGCCGCTGTCGGGATGGTGCCGTTGGTGCTCCCCGCTTTTGGCGGTCTGTTCTGGCTCGGCGAGGAGTGCCTGCGCCCGAACAGCCCTTGCCAACGCATCATCCCTTGCCAACGCATCATAGCCATGAGCTCTCCGTGATCCACCGTGGAAAACTCAGTCTGGCTGTTGCCGTTGGTCATCCTGGATGTTGTTGGCCTGCCCCGACGCTGCATGCGCCCGGGGTGTCCTTGCCGGCTTCGTTGTGGCGGTGGCACACCGCCGACGGCCGCAACGAATGCGAGGAGCCACACGATCCGCATGCCGAAGGATGCCGTTACAGGGGTGAGGTGTGGCTGTTCGTGCGTTGTCGTCGGCGTCGTTTGCGAGTACGAGGCACGAGCTCCAAAAATCGCGAGCCCGACGAGATCGTTACACGGAAGAAGGCGAGCTAGTAAGCTCGCTGGAGGCAGAGTGCGCTACTGCGCCTCTGCCTGGTGTGTGTGCTCCGCTGCACGTACGTCCGCGACCGGACGTACCATCCTTACGCTCCCATTCTCAACAATTTGAAACGTGCGAGCTTTGTGGTCCGTCCCCCACCCTCTCCCACATGTATCCCGCAAGCGCCAAGAAGGCTGCCAAGGCACCAACGAAGGGGAAGGGGAACCCGTCATCTTCAGCCCCCCTTCCAGAATGGAAGCATGCGAAGGCCGCGAGAGAGGGGTTCAGAATGTAAGGGAGAGAGAGGAGGTAGACAGCTGCCTTTCATTCTGGTGTGCACAGAAATGAGATGAAGATGAAGAACGCCGAGACTGGTGAGGTCCTCTGGCACTGCGGAGAATGGTAAGCACGTTTGCGGGCCTGTTGCATAAATCAAACTCTCATGTCGCCAGGGACCATCGGAGATCCGAAACGTCTGGTGGGGCTGATACTGGCTTGGCTTGCATACACAATGTGTTCCTCGTGACATGCAGCTCGGATACCGAAGGCAATTCTCAATTGTCGCGTACGGATAGCATGGCACAGGATTCACTCGCAGTCAGGGGCGCTTTCCCATTCCAGGTAGTGGCTCGCGAGATCAGCTTCTCTTCGCGGGAAAGCATGGTACATCTCATGATGCAATGACAGGTGCGCAGATTTGTCCGCCTGGTCTCCTTCACAGAAAGCGCTCCGAATGAAGCAGAACATTCTCTTTGACGGCGATCTACTTGAAGGTAGGAAGCACGTTGAGGATGGTTTTTGACATGCCTCCCATTCGCTCCTTTGTAGAGTGGTGTTTCGATTTTGGGTTTGTCATTCCGGGCTCTACCAACTCGTGGGAACAGACAATTGAAGCGGCAGGTCCGTAGTACAGAAGTGAAGGATTTATCTAGGCTCCCAGCCCTGTCTCCTCTCCTTTACAATGCAGAACAATCAGAGATGATTCCTGCTGAAACTCTCAGGTGGGCATGACGACATGGATTTTGCACTTTTTGGTTGTTTCATTGCAAACTTGTACAGCGGCAACATTTTGATCGAGACAGAGTTCTTCGATGGTCCCAACCTTATCTCGCAATCGAAAGTCCGCATTTTTTACGTGTAGTGGAGTGATGCGCATTTGCATCTGCACGACAACATAGAGACATGATATGTATCGAGTGCCCGAGGATCTTCGCGTTTCTTCCACAGTTACATTGTACGGGCAATGACCCCCACCATAACCAAGATTTGAGTGCCAGTTTCGATCTGGCCCTTGCGCCCAGGGGAGACTCTCCACCCTCAACGAAGAGACATCATCCCTCAGTGCATGGAGCTGACACACTGTTGAAAGCCGGTGGATTCGCTGAAACTAGCCATTGGCGAATATGGCGATAACAATCAGCTTTGAATCGCGCTGTCCGTCATGCACATGTCCGCCCACACATACGATCTGATATCAACAAAGACCAGCTGCCCCATCTGCATCGCGGTGTCTATCCCGCGCACCCTCCTCGCCAAGTGCTCGCCCTCTGACTTGGACACACGAACAGACGATGGGCGGAAGTCGCAATCAGTCACCTCAACAGACATGTATTCGCTCACCCAACGACGGCACCCATCTGGCGCGCCGGGTGAGTGACATCCTGGCCCGGCATCATCGATGTGAACCGCTCGTACTTGCCACTGTCGGCCGTCGGAAGCCACCGACGCCCGATGGGGTCACCACAACGAAAAGCATCGATGGGGATGCACTCTCAGGCAGGCAGTCGACTGCACTCGTCGGAAATTGACATCCTTCCCCATTGGAGCACACACGCTGCGGGCGAACATGCCCTGCACGAACCTGGCCATAGCCACACGCCTGACATGTGCGCCTACATGCAGATGCACGTGACTACCCCCCTGCCCGCTCAACGCTTTCTCTCACCGTCAATGACTTGATTTGCCACACCCAACGACGGCGCATCAATGCGCGGCGACATCCCGTTCGCAACCTGCATGAACGCGCGCACACAATGGCAGATCCCTTTTTATTCTCGGCGTTCCCTCCCCTGCGTCCATCGGTCACCTCATTGAGTGATCTAGATGCCTCAGCCGAGAGCTGTCGCTGCTGGCCTCACTCCTGATGCTTCAGCCCATCAGTGTTGCAGCTCCGTCAGCGGCCGACATCGGCTCGGAAAGGGAAGAGAGGGACGGACGGTCATTGGGATGTATGGAGCACAACTGGAAGAAGGCCAAGGCCGATTGGCGGAGTGAGATGAGGGAAGAGGGGAAGTAGCGATGGATGGATGGAAGCCTTGAAAGAATTGACAGCTAGAGCTGTGAAACTGCTCGAGCAACAGAAAGTGCTGAGGCGGTCTGTTTTCTGCATAGCCGATTGTCGATGAACTGACAATCCCTTTGTTTCACGCGGAAAAAGAACCAATGTTACAGAAATCCTCCGGCGAAGACGTCCTGCAAGTGAGCAAGTTGTTGGGATAGAGTGTTTTTCGTTTTTCTTTCACGACCCCAAGAAAGCAACAGGAGGAAGGGAATCTCGAGGTGTTGGGTTTGGGTGCGTTTCCCCCCCCTTGTCTTGGGCCCCCGCACATCATCACTTAATGGAGGCCCCCATTGACATTTAACATGAAATTTCGTGGTGGTGGTGGTTAAGGGTAAGATTGTCCGTGTGTCCATGCACTGGGACAGTCGCTTACATGTCCGCCTCTAAACTATTGACAGCAACGATATGAAATTTCCCTCCTCCATCGGGCTCTTGGAGGCTGGCGGGACTCGCTACGCTTTCGCTCGCGAAATAAACAGTGTCCAACCTCGCGCGAGGCCCCCACGGAACCAAAGGGATTGCAAGCTTGGCCCCAATCGCTAACACAGAGGACAGGCACGAGCACGCGACACAACTGCTAGTGACAAGCCGAGAGAGAGAGAGAGAGAGAGAGCGAGAGAACAGAACACCAGGATGCCTGTGTAACCTTTCAGTGACTGGTTCTTCTCACCCATACATATGGTCCACATAGCCGGCCACCCCATACAGAAACACCCACCCACCTCCCCCGTCGGGTCTTCCGCCGGAAGAGCCGACGGTGGAGTCCCCACGCTCCATGGGTAGTATAGGTGTGTTCGACTGGGCGGGTGCGTAGTTCGTGTCCCCCGTCGGCTCTTCCGGCGGAAGACCCGACGGGGGAGGTGGGTGGGTGTTTCTGTATAGGGTGGCCGGCTATGTGGACCATATGTATGTGTGATGTGAGACACCCATGGCCGGCCACTTCATGGCCAGTCAGGCCAGGATTACGGCCGTCTCCCAAGCGAAGCAACCGAGGAGGGTTGTCTGTACTGATGCAGTGATTCACTGAATGTATGAATGGAATCAATTCATTGCTTGACTGACATGCAAGCACACGCTCGTGTGACTCGAGAATGACAGAGTGATTCGTTCGTTCATGCCTTATCCAGCGGCCCGTCCCATTGCAGAATCACTATCATTACACTGATGTGTGAGACCTCGACGAGCCAGTCCATGAGAAACGAGCTTGCTTCAGCTTTCAAACGTGTTAACGCCGCACACACTTCCATCGCACACATGAGCGCACTTTGTAGGTGACTGGTCCTGTCTTGGTCTCAATAATGCCGACTGTTCGCCATGGTGAGGAGAGCTTCTTGCTGAGGCCTTTCGGCACCCGATTCTTGTAGATGCGCAGTCTGTCTCCTGGTTTGAATTCCCTAGGTGGCGGCAAATCTCCCTCTCGTGCAGCCACTCGCTGCTTGGCTCTATCCATGTTTATGCGGGCCTTCTCATCGTGAAAGCATCATGTGGATCGAGGAGAAACACGTGGGGTTTCTCATCCTTTTGAGGGTTTTTTTACACACGATAAGTTTTGTTTGTCCCAATCTTCCCCCTCCCCCCCATCATTTATCGTAAGTGTTTGGTCTGCAAGAAAGACTGCCACTTGGGACGTGCACGACACCAAAATAAAGAAAAGGCAGGCACAGGGCGTGTCAGGTAGGGAAAAGGCGATTGGAAGGCAGGCGTGATGCAACAGAGCTGATGCTGCAGGCCGTTTGAGCCGCCCAGGCAGAGAGTTTGAATGGACCTTTCAGTGAGGGGGTGCACACGAGTGCGGATGCGGTGTGTATGTCACGAATGGAGTGGTGTGAGACCACGTCCGACTCGAGACACGAGAGAGAGCGGTTCGTGCGACTGTATGTCACTTGATTTGATAGCGATTGATGAGCAACACGGCCACGAATGTGTCCAATGTCACGTACACGAACTGACCCCCCTCAGAGGAGAGAGAGCGTCAGCGATTCGGTGTTTGCCTGACCAGGGCTGGTCCGAGGTATTGGGTGGTCGACTGTGACGGTTGCGTCGATACAGCAAGGTATGCCCTCAGGGGGCGAATTGAAAGGGGAGAAAGGGGACAGAGAGGTTAGATAAGAGCGTCGGAGAGGGCGGACTTCACTTGAGACACTTGAGACACGGCGTTTGGCAGGACCACAGGGCTTGAGGATGATGGCAGCTTACACACACGCTTTACCTGTGAGAGATCTAACGCAGCACAACAAGAAGCCTCCCCTTCTCTTCCCTCGGGGTACCTTACCACAGGCAACCGTCTACCCGCCCCAGAGCGTCCTCTGGAGCGACTGCGTTACCTCCTGTAGCAGCGCCAACCGGGCAGGAAAGGAAAGGAGGGACCAGCTTGCCGTATCGGTGTCCGAAGCACTCAGCAGGGGAAAGGCGGGCGCCGCCGGAAGGATCGGATGGATAGAAAACTCAAGGGGAGGGGAAGGATTCACTCAAAGTACACACAGAGTCTTTTGCACCACGCAAAAATGCTGGCAAAAGGTCACACTTTCATTGCAAGCTCATCCCGCGATCCCAGAGCACGACTTTCCCTCAAACAATAGCTCATTTTGCCCGATCCTTTTACATGTTCGATCCTTAGGACGTCTCAGCCATTGGTCAGAATATTTCTGTTTTACACACCAGACCCTAACACAGATTGGACTCGGGGATTGGCGGCTTCATCAGCGACTTGTAGACCCCACAGGCCGCCTCTGCCGCTCCCTGCCGTCCCAGCGGCTGCTTAGTAGTTGTTTTAGGCGCGGCATCTAGCCATCCATCCATCCCATCCAGCCATCACTTCCCCTCCCGCCATCTTCCCCCGTTTGTTTTGCTTAGCGAGGATGTCAGCGGGCTCGTCATCGCCCAAGCCGGCGCCGCCGATGGCGCAAGCGACGGTGGAGCAGATCAAGCAGTCCGCCTACCGTCAGACTAAGGCGCAGACCGAACAAGAGGCGAAGGCGATTGTGGCCATGCTCAAGGTCAACGTGCCTGCGAACATCGGCGAGGCGTTCAAGGCGATAGCCCAGAAGCGCAGTCTGAGAGCGCATCTGAAGGTAGGTGGGGTGCGACATGGAGAGAGAGGGATGCTCTCACACGGTGGGTAGGGTGGTGTTTGTATGTGTGTGTGTGTGGATGTCTGCAGCGGTCGGAGCTGCTGGCGTTGGTCAAGTTCGTCGGCAAGGACGCGTTGCACATGGAGGTGGTGTACGAGGCGGACGGCAAGCGCGTCGAGATCTTCCGTTGCAAGCTCCCCGAGGACGGCTACAATCGCACGTAAGCACCCCACCCATCATCAGGCAGGGAGGTCGCACAGCCCGCTGCCGGGCGAGGATGTGGTCGGTTGTGTCTCTGTGGTGTCTGCAGGCGTATCGACTGGGCGACCGTCGTGTCCAACGCCATCCGCGACCGGCTCAACCAGCCGTTCGACAACTTCCTGGAGGACCTCAAGAAGGACCCGACCGTGACGGACGTGCACGCCAAGGTTACGGCTGAGATCGAGGTACGCAGCTCGACAGACGAGCGGAGGATGGGCCTCCGGGCTGTTCGGGTCTCATCGTGGGCATGGGTGTGATGTGTGGTGTGTATGTGTGTGTGTGTGTGTGTGGCCACAGCGTTTGTCTGACAAGGTCATCCCGGCGTTGACGAGTGAGTTGTTGTGGATGTGGCACGAGGACCCGAAGAGCCCGAAGTACGAGGTGTTCGTCAAGCAGGTGGAAGACCGCACCATCCTCAACACGCACGAGAAGAAGGCCCGCGAGATCGGTGAGTGGGGAAAAGGGCCACGCAGCACCTTTCTATCTATCACCATTGGTGTGGTGTTGTGCGTTGTCTGTGTCGCTGTCGTGGACAGATGAGCACTGGCTGACCAGGCGCATGACGAAGTCGCTCAACGACAAGCTGTCGTACCTCTGCAACCCCGAGGCGCATCCCAGGAAGCGGGCCAAGACCGGGGCCGGCCGCCAGCCGCACGACTACGACGAGGAGTACCTGGACTGCATCGACCGCGAGCAGCGCACCCTGAAGGACAAGGGCTTCCGGCACATGCAGGACAAGTAGACGGGCTGGGTGCATGTGGTAGCATGTTGGTTGTAGTGCCCGAGCGCGTTGTTAGATGCGCGTCCGCTGGTGGTTGAGTTGGCGAGACAGGCAGACGGGGAGAGCCAGGCCGGACCGGGATAAGGCAGGGGAGCCGTCCATTCGTGTGGTGTGATCCATCGCATGGGCAGCCGGCCACCGTGTCCATGACTGTGACTTAGACCTGTTCGTGTGTGCGCCTGACGGCCACTTGCGTGTTGCGTGTGGCGGACCCTTGTCCATAGAGATTATCTGTCAATAATTCCCCGCTTGACGCTCGATGGCATCATATCCTATCCCTCCAATCTGGCACTCTGGCCAAAAGCCTCGCACTCAGGTGGGAAGCTCGCAGACGAGAGAGAAAGGATGTCTGGCTCCAGCACCAGGACGCCCACCCCGACTTGGGCGGAGCAGCAGCACGAGCTCCATCAGCAGATGCAGCTGTATCGCCGCCTGCGGGCCGGTCCGTTGCATCCGCCTCCGTGTGTTGATCTGAGTCAGGCGGCCATCCTGTGTTTCGGCCTCGTGCACCAGGGCCCGCATGCCGGCAAGTCCCTCGTTTTCATCATGCCCAAGACCAGCGCCCTGCCGACGGGCGAGTCGACGCGTGTGCACGGCTGGTGGGCGGTTCAGGCGGCCGACAGCTCATCCCGCGACCGCAGGAGCTACGAGATCGTCGAGTGGAGAGAGGTCGCCGACACCGTCACGCGCCGCGCGGGCTTTGAGGACACGGCTGTGTGGGAGTACGCTGACAGCGAGTTCTCGAGCTTCCTGTCGATGTGCGGGGGAGAGCAGCAGTTCTGGCGCGAGCATGAGGCCGGGCGTCGCCCAAGGTTACCCTTCCACGATATTGGCTCGACAGCAGGTAAGAGGCCAGGCACCGATCCATCGGTTGGCATGGAATGTTGGCTGAGGGTGTGCCGGTGTGTGTTTGCAGCGGCCAACCGGATGTAGCTGGCGGTCAGCCGTGCACAGGTGAGAGACCAGGCACCAAGCCATGGGGTGTGGGTTGCGTTGGTCGATGGTGTGCCTGTGTCTGTGTTTGCAGTGGCCATCCTGAGGTAGCGGGCGGTCAGCCCAGCGGGCAAGACCCAGTAGATAGGTCGGTAGGCTTTGTCGATAGATACTTTGTCGATAGACACGGGAGCTGACGGTGACTGCGGGTGCATATGGGTGCGTCTGTCCATGCATGACGGACAAACGGATCGATCACTCACTTGAATGTCTATCGCTTATGGCTATGGCTGTGTGTCTATCCCTTATGGCCAGCTTCACACGAATCTACCGTCTTTCAGTGAAAAAAGCATGAAGTGAGACAGACTGAGTAGAGCGAGGGACGACCAAGAAAGACACAATATGAATGCTACACCACCATTATCCCACCGCTACTGGTGCGACACAAGCAAGGGCGACGAGCGGCGGACCGGCTCCAACAGACCTTTAGCAGTAGTCAGACATCCATCTCACTTCTATCCTTCTGACCCATATTTAGTTGACCCGCTCAACATGCCCTGTACACTGTATAGACACTCACTGCATTCCCATCCGTCGACGTATCAAATAACAATAAAACACGCAAGGAGACAAACATGGGCACGACAAAAGCTTTGTGCTCAGATGCTATGGATGCACGAAACAATGGCGCATACACATATGAATGCGGGAAGACCCGCATACCGAAGCACACAGATGAGTGTATGTATGTAAGTTGGAATCTTGCGTGACGGCCATCGGCTCACCTGGCAATAGAGACGGCGGCAATGCGGCTCAACAACATACCTGCCAGGCAGACACAGGAGCATTCAGATGAGTAGATCTGCTTGCCAGAATCCTGCGTGACGGCCATCACCTCACCGTGCAGTAGAGAAGGCGGCAATGCGGCCAAACGAAACATCAACACACCTACCGAGACAGACACAGGAGCGCTCAGACGACTAGATCTGTGTGCCGGAGTCCTACATGACAGCCATTATCACCTTCAATCCATCCGTGGTCGACGCGCTCTCTTCTGCCTCTGACCATTGGCTCATGGAAGCTGACCTTTTGCAGCCCCCTCCCCCATTCAAGGGGGAGGGGGCGACACTGCGTCGTCCACATTGCCACCTCCCTTTGCTGTCTACGCCCTCTCTTCAGTCACACACAGAAGTGCAGCCGATTCTTGGTTTCTCGGCCAGCATCGTAATTCACGGAGCAAGCACCTCTTCATTCGGCTTCCCCAGGTCTTCAGGAATGGCCGCCAAATCTCCTCACACGATGCTGCCCATCTGCCTTTTAAGACGGGCTCTGGAGCTGTGCGAGCTATGCGAGCTAATTAGATGTTTATGTCTATACTTCGATCCGCGAAATTTTGTAAGGTGTCCCTTTGGCTCCATGGCCGAGTGGTTCGCCACGGAATCATATGAGCCGGTCGTCATGGGTTCGAGCCCTTCATCGGACCCATGGCGCAAGTTTCGGGAGGGAGTCTAGACTAGCTACCCTAAGGATCTCACTGGACTGCCTCTGAAACGGATCTCACTGGACGCGCCGCGAGGACCAGCCGAGGAGTGGCACTAGGATGCGTAGGGTAGCTGCCGTGAAATCGACTCGTGTAAAAGCTGAGGACACAGAGGCGTGCGATCGGTCGATCGGAGTGTGATCGTGCGTGGCCAGTGTACATGAATCGGACTCGCAAAGACTTGGGAGGCGGGGCATCCCCAGGGCTCGTAACCAACCAACCAACCAACCTTTCCGATCGCCTTCCGTTACGAGGGGGCCTCTTTTCTGATTATCCGTGAAGAAGTGAGCGGTTGCAAACGTTTCAACTGCAACCAAGCCAACCGCCACGCGGTTCCACATCGACATCACCACACCGTCAACCAAAACGTGTCTCGACGTCGCCCATCCCAGTCTGCTCACAAAATCGCAGTTTACACGTACATGGCAGTGCAGTTGCACATGCCCGTCATACCCCTCATTAGATGGATTTCACGCACGTGTTCTGCACTGAGGAAAAACGGACAAGGGCTGTCGTGTGCATCCCCCGGTCCCGCCGGGGTCTAGAATTTGCCGACACATCTTCGGGAACTGTAGGAAGTGCAGCGAGCTACGTGATGAAGAGCAGCTGCCAGCCCAGGCGACCTCTCGACATCCCACCTTACGCTAACCCTTTGAGCTCACCCAGAAGAAGTCGACGAGGGATGGCCACTTTGTGTCGAGCTTGATGATTTCATTATTGAGTCAGGCCAAGACTGGCTTCATCGCCTTATCCAGTCTTTGTCCACCTTTCCATGCTACTTTTCACTACCTAGACCCAAGCGTCGTGTGCTGTTCGCTTTTCGGACCGGCACATATCCTTGTTCAGTTACTGATGGGCGTATCGGTGGCCCTTTACTACGCTCTTGCCCTTATTGCACCGTTTTTCTTGCCTCACATGTGGGTGCCACCTGTTGAGGATGAGCTG
>CDMY01000619.1:16770-41396 GCA_001179505.1 Vitrella brassicaformis | reverse complement strand
ACGGACAGGGATACTTCTCATGCGCGGTACGGATGGATGCTCGTCTGACAGCTCTACTTACTGATGTCGCATCGGTCGACCACCGATGTGTGTGTCTTGGTGTGCAGGATGACAGCACCGTCTATGAGGGCGAGTGGGCTAACGGCCGCAAGGAGGGACGGTGAGTGAATGCACCCACCCACTCCCTACCCTATCGCTTTGTGATGTGATGTGATGTGCTGCCCGCCATCCCACTCCACAGCGGCATCCTGAAGCTAGCCACGGGCCACACCCTCCAGGGCACCTGGCGCCAGGGAGAAGTCGTCAAGGTCGATGTAAGCCTACCCACACACAGACACAGATAAGACACAGAGGCTCGTTTACGCATCACCCATGTGTGTGTGTGTGTGTGTGTGTAGGAGTTCCGGTTCCCGTCCGACTCACCCTGGGTCAATCCGGTACGGACAGCGAAGGAGTGGAGAGGAGCGCCGGCATGTATCCGTGTGTGTGGTGTGTGTGTGTGCAGGACCTGTGAGGAGTGCCGCCAACTGATAGCAGCTGTTGGCGGGCGGTGGAGATACGGATAGATAGACAGACAGATGGATGGACACCGATGGATGGATTGACGGGGGCAGCCGGCCGTAGACCCTCTCCTCTCTGCTGGTTTTCCTTGCCATGCCTTTCCTTGTCTTGCCTTGTTTTGCCTTGTCTGGTCTGACCTCTGCTCTCATCTCCTGTCGTCTCTGTGTTGATATGATGTGCCCACTGACTTGACCACTCACCTCTCTCCGTGCCTGTGTGAATGGATGAATGGATGGATGGATGGATGCGTACGATCGTTCGGTTCCTTTCACGCCACTCTCTCTCTCTCTCTCTCTGAGCCAGGGACTAGCTAGCCACACACAGCTGCCTGCACGGCACGCACCAGCGAGAGAACAGATGGATGGATGGACTAATGGATGATGAGAGGGTGGTGATTATCATGCTGACATGGCGTGCCGTGCCATGACACGCACACTCACACACACAGATAGACATGAATAATGGCATTGTCTCTGTGTCCGTTTTGTAAGCGAATATATATAGTGTGCACACCTGCCGTGCGTCCATCTATGTGCGCGGGGTGCGTGTGGACGCGTGCAGTGCAGTACCTGTGCGTGCTTTTGTTTGTGTGCGCCGCTCACCTCACCTCACCTACCTGCAGGCAGACACCGACTGACATACACGCACCCAGGACCACACGCACACGCACACGTGCCACGTGCAAGTGCATAAGTATCTTATTATCGGGTGGGGGGGAGGGGAGGGGAGGGGGGTGGGTAATGTACGCATTCTGCCTGACTGTCTGACTGACTGACTGACTTGTCCGGCTGAAATGAATGAGTGAATGAATGGTTATTTATATCTCTTTGTCCGTCCCTCCCTCTGTCCGTCCGTATGCCCGCCCAGCCCACCCGCCCCATTCGTGATCGATCGCACCACCACTCTCTCACCCATTCCTTCGATTTGGACGATTTGGACGCTTTGGACGCGTTGGGTATGTTGTCATGCATACGAAGTTTGCCTATGACACTCACTCCACTCACTCGCTCGCCCACTCACCTACCCTCTCACTTGCATGATATGCTGCATGAATGGATACGTTCGTACACACACACCCATTCATGCATACGTATACGTATACATACACTTTCTGCGGATGCGTGCGTACAGTACGTCACATAACATTACGTACGATCGCGATTGCATTCCTTGCTCGGTCGGTCGTGCCTCGGTGCTCGGTCGAGGTAGGCAGACAGACAGACAGACGGACTCTCCGCTAGCTAGCTTCTACATACAAACGTGGACACCCACCAAATGCGTGCATGCGTGAAGACCTGCCTGCAACACGTGTCTCCCGGCCGGCGCGACACAAGAAGACCCTATCATGCACATCACATCACGCCAGCCAAATCATCGCCACCGGGCCAATGAGAATCTCTTCTGCCGCTTCTCTGCTTCCACTCAAGCGGCAGAGCGACGAGGATTCTTGATGCAGTCCCTCCCGTGCACCTGAACCGGTCCATCCCGATTCATCCGTCGAGTTGGTGTGCCTTGGCGGTGGCAGGCGGCACGTGTCTGATGGTGAGAGAGATCCGCCCACTCTCACTCCGAGCAACACTCGTACCTGAAGGAAAGGATCAAAGAATGGACACCCAAGCAGGCACATCACTTCCCCGCCGTTTCCCAGCTGAGCTGACCGTGAGTGTGCGGGTCGGTGTTGAGGACGCTCTCATCGATGACGTCGGCAGCCACGGCGCATATACCCTAATGAACGGATGGACAGATGGCCAAGCACCAGCCATGCACGAGAGTGATCCCCCCCCCCCTCCCTCCCGCGTGCACACAAACAGGCGCGCGTACGTGCAGGTAGTCAGTGTATGCCGCGCCGTCGAATATCAAGAGGCTCCTGGGCCTGCCCGACACAAACCGACCGGCAAACAGACAGAAAGGCCATCTCACGTACGCGGGGATGTGCCGTGCGGGACAGCAGCTCACTTCCTTACGGCAGGAACACGCGGCACACGACGGTCTCTGTCGATGGACGATCACCACATTCACCAGATGTGCTCATGCCGCTGCGCGGGCGGTGGAAGTCCATCACGGCAGACGACGACAGCGACAGGATGCTCACGCGCGGCCAGTAGGCTGCGCCGTCTTTGTGGGGGAAGATGCCGCTCTCTGGGCTGATGTAGTCATTGATGAGCACGTGGTTGGGTGTGTGTGAGGGGGGATACACGCCCTGGGCCACCAGTCGGTCGCTGAGGGCCTGCAGCCACTGGGGGAGGGCCTCCTGATCCGCAAGACCATCACTGGTCACCGTGCCTGTGGGCGCACACACACAAAGGTCGACAAGTGCGTCAGGTCAGTATGTGTGCTTCTCTCTGCGTACCTCCGTAAGCTTGTGTGCTTCTGCCGGTGAGCTTGACAGCCCTGCCCTCTCCCCTCGCCACATTCCTGACGAGCACCTGGCAGTGCAAAGGAAACGCATGGATCAATGAGATCACACACACGCTGATTTCTTGCCAGACTGCTCACCGATTCAGTGTTTCTGTCAATCCAGTCGTTGACGACGCGGATGCTGCTGATCGGCGCGGTGAACACACCTGCGTCACCGCCCTCGGCCGACTGCGTGGCCTCCTCGTTGATGCAGATGGGCTCGACATGGTGCTCCTCGTCATGAGCAGATGGTGCTTCGGCAGATGTGGCTGGTGATTCTCGTGGTAATGACCTGTCCGTCTGCTTCTCTTTCGCCTTGCGGAGCAGCGCCCTCATGCTGGAAGATCTGCGAGCTTAGATGCTTCAGCTCAGAGAAGGCACCCAGGCACATTCGGTAGTGAGCAGCACCGCAAAGGCACTGAAATGGTACACCTTTCATCTCTGCTGTTCATCTTTGTGCAGCTTTCGTGTGTCCAAACGCGGCCCTCCTCTGCACTGCTTGGCCACGGGCAGTGGTGACGTGATGGCATGAATTGCATGGCATCTGATGCGGCCGGCTGTGGCGATGAATATCCTCGAAGTGTCGACTGTGGTTTGGAGGTGCGTCGGTCTCTCATCGGCGGCGCTGGAATGGGGCTGTTCGCTTGCAAGGCATTCAGACGGGGAGAGGTGCTCTGCGAGTACAGCGGCACTGTCCTCACTCTCAGGTGAGAGGGGGAATAATTGGGCAAGAAAAATCCATCCTCTCACATGGGGAGGGTGATGAATGTGTGTGCCTTACGTGTGGTGCAGGCAGCTGCTGCAGCAGAGGGACCGGACTTATGTGATGGGCGGCTTCGGACTCAACGCCCACATCGACGCGGGACCACACCCAGAGGTCTGACAGAAGGAGTGTGTGTGGCACACAACTCATGGTCGCCGTGGTCCAAGGGGCTGGTTGGCTGCGTGGCTCTGCAGGTGTTGGCTCGCTACATCAATGACAACTTCGACAAGAGCAAGATAAACGTCAGATTCAACAAACTCAAGACGCTCAAGTGAGACCGCTCACCAGTCATGCACAGCTGGCCTCTCTATGTGTGTGTGTGTGTGCAGGAGGGCCGAGGTGATAGCTCTTCGCGCCATCGAGCCAGGAGAGGAGCTCTACGCCAGCTACGGACAGGTGAACAACAGCGCCATACACACACACAGGTTGAATGAACACTGTGTGTGTGTGTAGGTGTACTGGCGCGGCTACGAGGCACGCCAGCAGGCCACGGCGGGCACTGCCAAGTGACTGACCATTGGCCATGATGTGGTGGGCTGCTGTTGATGTGTTGCGTGGAGGGTGCGCAACACCCGAGACAAGCACCTCTGTTGATAGAGGGGTCGGGGCACACTGCATGTGGCGCGTGGAAATGACTGTTCGTCGAACGCTGCCTGCTGTCGTACTGCTGCTTCCTGTGTCCATCCTGTCGGTCTGTCCTGTCGGTCCATCTGCAGACCGACATGCAGGCGAGTGTAACATTACGCACGCACCTGTGTGCAGCACACCATACATCTGGCAGTGCAAGAAGGGTGTGTCACTCGAGTGCATGCAAAGTGAGATCGCTGGGGCTTGACGTCAGTTCATCGCAGAACGACGCGAGAATTTGGTGAGGAACATGGCCAGTGCACCCGACCCCGTTGCCACGAGTGAGGCTTCGGCCACTGCCAGAGATAGTGAAGGGAACCGACGAGTCCCGCTGCAAACCTTCCTCCGAGAGAATATGATGCTCATCCTCCTGGGAGCCTTCGCGGCGCGTAAGGCAAAAGGGCAGACGGCTGACCATTCTCCCTTCTCGATGAGTGATGCTCTTCTCCCCCATTACACGTCTGCAGTGACTGACTGGTTCTCCTTCTTGGAGATGCTGATTGACGAGCCGTCCGAGTACACCGTGCCCCCTCAGTGCAAGACCCTCCTGCTCGCGTCTGCCTTCATCTCCACCACCCTGCTGGTCCTCAGGTGGTGGCTGGAGTATCTGCAAGTCAACGCTACTATGGTATGATTGCGGCCAAGATCAATCACGTCTCTCTGGGCAATTGGTGTCATGCGGTGTCTTAGGTGAAGCGAATGAAGCGGCCCTCGAGAGACATCGAAATGGGCGAGCACACAGTGCACTCTCGCCTCATTCAGCCTGGCGTACCATCACAGGCCTCTACACCTCGAGGGCCGTCTACCAAAGCACCCGAGATACCCCGCTTCTACCGACCCGAGCCGCCTCAGTGGCTGGTGAGCATGACCACTTTTTTGGGCAGCATCTCGGTCTGCAATGACAGCATCGACTTGATCAACGTCGTCATTATCCTGCGGACCAATCCAGGAGCCAGCACTATGGGGACACTCATCTGCAATCTCTTTCTGGATCTCCTCAATGCCGTCGCCTCAGCCTATGAGGCCATGGGCTTCGAAGCCTCGCAGCAGCAGCTGGCGCAGGAGACAGACACTCTCAGGGTGCAAAGAAACGCACATCTGATGAAAGCGCTTCCACAATCCTTCGCTACCTCCTGTGGTATGGGAGCGATCAGTGCGGTGTTTGCTGTTTGGTTCCCTGCGCCGCTTTCTTGGCTGTTTTCTGTCTTGTTCTGGCTCCTCGGCGTTGTGTTGCCGGTGGTGCTGGTATCCTTGAGTTTGTTTCCCGACGCTTCAAATTATCACCTTGGCAAGATTCTCGTCGACTACAGCAGGTTGGGTCTCCTACACGTCCTGATTGCCGAGCTTGTCGATGCGACGACTGACTGGATCACATGGTTCACGATCGCGATGGCCAGCGAGAGGGTCCCCACATGGCTCTGGCGTCTCTACCTTCTCTCCCCCTTGACAGGAAGCCTCATGCTTTATCCTTGCCTTGTCGCAATGCTTGAAGCCAAAATCGATGCCAAGACCTATGAGATGACGATATTGAATCGCCTTCTCAACCTAATCTGTGAGGACCTTCTGGGCCTGGTGTGTAACTTCTTCTTCCTCTTCTATCCCACTTACCAGCTGCAGCTGCTCCCCATTGCCAACATCATCCTCACCCTGGCGGTCATTACCTGTCAGCTGATTACAGAAACCAAGGGGCTGGAGCATGCCAAAATGCTAGGACAGGACCGCCTCAGGAATTTAACTGATAAAGGGCTGGAGTGGTTTTCGAATGATGGAGCGGATCCAAACATGGCGTGCGGTGAACCACTTCGGTGCGTATTGATGATCAAGGCAGCCTCCCAACACGCCGATGACCGCTTGGTGCGGAACGATAGAGATGCTCTCCGCATATTCAAATTCGTTGAGCTGCTGTTGGAAGCCGGAGCAGACCCCAATGTCTGCAAGACTCAGGCAGGGGGCTTGGCTGTAGCCCCTTTGGATTTAGCGGTGACGAAAGGCAAACAGAAAATGCTCACGCATGTTGACAAGTGTGTGCGTCTGGGCAGGCATTGCAGCTCGAGCTGAAAGATGTCGCAGCCCTTCTCGCAGCCAACGGAGCTAAGCACTCGAAGGATTACCACAGATACGGCGGCAACACCAACCCGAAAGCCTACACTGCCATTGTAATGCGGTCGAATGCCTTGCAATGGAAGAAAGATATTCACTACGACTTCGATTTTTTTGACAAAGAGCTCGACGATGAAGAGAAAGCATTGAAGGCTGACCTGAAGGCCCTTGCTGATGCGGCCAGGCGAAGGAATTAGACCGGGTATGTGTGTCAAGTCAGACATGTCTCTCGCGGACGATCACTTGGTGCGTCTTGTGCTGTCTCTCCCCATGCAGGCCCACTGAGTGCAGCCCTTTTGGTTGAAAGCCTTCACGGCCATGACGTGACTATGCATGAATCAGTCAGCTGAATGCGACACTCAACAATACCTCCAACGATACCTGAAGACGACGAGTTGATTGATTCAGTTTCGCATTTGTTCGCTGTCCACATGAAGGCAGTGTGCTGTCACACGAAGGAAGAATCACATCTTGTAAGAGACAACCACACCACCCTCCACACACACCAGCATTCGACCGATCAAGTGAGACACATCGATGGTCACTGCGGAGGTTAAGACAGCCACAGATCTTCTCTCCCACAAGCGCCCCCCACTACACCCCTATATATCCACTTGTATCGCCGCACACACACATATGCACTACAGACGAGTCTGTCTCGTCAAATCTACCCAAAAGCCCGCTACCTTGCCACGTATCTGCCTCTATTGCTCTCTATTGCCCGCTTGCTACAGACCTGAGCGGCAAAATGCCACAGCGACATGGCACGTCTCATGGCTCAGGCTCGCCAGGTTACATCACCACACCGACAAGAACCAAACAAGCCAACGCAGGCACGCCATTAGTGAGCAGCACTCGTCTCATCCCGCCTTCCCTCTCCCCACTCCAGCTACTTCACTGGCAAAATCGACATCTTCACACACAGAGACAAGCGCATGAACACAAAACGGACGGACGACGCACAGAGGGGGCGGCAAGAGGGAAGAACGGAGTCAAGCGTCAGTTGGGTCTCAGTTTTCCACGCATTCCAAAGTATGACTTTCACGTTATGAGACGGATACGCAGCGTGAAAGTCCCCATCCCCCATTGTGTCCGTCGTAGTAGCAGTGGCCGCCGTGTAGTAATCACGCTCGTCAATCATCTCATCTGCATACACACACACACAGACACACAGAGAGAGAGAGAGAGAGATGTGTCCATCGCCCCCGGGCTCACTCACCTCACCTACTTCACCTCTGCGTCTTTTGCCTCCTCGTCTACGCCACGGTCTCTGCAGTACTCGCGGGCCGCGCTGCAGGCAGCCTCAAATTGAAGCTCTCCTCCTTGCTGCACTGGCTCCGTCCACCCACCGCCGTCAAGGCGCTGTCCTCCAGTAGTACTGCTTTGCAGTTGGCGATGCTCCTCGCTCTCTGAACCGAATCGCAGGCCAGACGAAGCCTGATGAGAAATGCGACAGACAACAGACACACATTACAGAGATGCAACATTCGGTACTGACACTGGGCGCAAGCCAATGTCGTCTATGGCCATCTGCTGCGTGTGCTTGACTTCACGATGCGTGAGTGCATGCGGGAAATGGGTTTCTTTGACTGTCTGCTGCTGATCTGACGTAATGGTGCTGCTCTCTAGCTCCTTTGTTTCGTCGTGTAATACCGCTGCGGTTTGCTGCATGTCGATCTATCCAGTGCATCGTGCAGCTTGATTCGACACTTAAATTTACTCCAAACAACCCTGAACCCCAACAACCCTTACCCTGCACATCCCATGCTCGAATCATGAAATCTCCCTTCCTCTCACTGGTTTGCCTGCATGCCATAAGCGGCGCCTTGAGAGCAGCTGCTGGCTCGTCCGGAGGTGCATCGGATGACATCGATGGCCGTGGCGAAGGCAGTGCTGCGATGGATCTGCTCAGCCAGGAGCTGCGTGAAGTGGAGACGCTCATCGAGCTGCACGAGAGAAAGAGGGGACTCCTGGAGAAAATGAGGACGGCACTGCTTGCAGGAGAACCGTAAGCCACAGCAACCCAGACATGGACAGCCAGACGGATTGATTGATGGATGTGATGCTTCCCGTGTGTGCAGGGTGGCCCTGCCTGCTGCGTACCGACGGTTGCTGCAAGACAAGGTCCCTCTGCTGGCAGAGGTGAGGAGTCAGTCAGGTGGGCGGAGAGGTGGACGGGATGGGCCATGTGCGCACACGTGTGTGTGTGTGTGCGCCAGATTAGCTTCGACGACGCCCATGCGCCGAGTCGCTCAGCTGAGGATCACATGATCGAACGAGCCGCCATACAGGTACATGTGCACCATACACACGAATCTGTGTGTCTGAGGACACCCCTCTGTGCATGCAGGCCAACTTCACGGTAGACTTCATCCGGTTCATCCCGGTGCGCTCGGCCAGGCCGCCAACAGCGGGGCCCAAAACCGACACAAGTATGTACGGACGTGACAGACGCGCCAGCACATCACACTCTCGGCTGACCAATCACCTGTGTGTGTGCGGGTGTGTGTGTCCTCAGCCCCTGGGGGCGTCCCCACCTCGTTGTTGGTGTGCGTGTCGCGCGAGGGCCATGTGGGCGTCTACATCCATGGCGGCGAGCTGACGGCATACACACAGATGGAGCCCTCACAGCCAATCAGACACGTGGCCGTGTCGACCTCCATTGAAGGTACCACGTCAAAGCGTCAAAGAGAGAGAGAACAGACACATGGATTGGCGGACGGTATGGTCTGTCTGTCTGTCCTGCGTGTGTGTGTGTGTGTGTGTGTGCAGATCAGCATTTGGTGGCATTGGGTGAGGGGGGTGAGGTGCTCGTGTACGCCATCAGGATCAGACACATCAAGCTGTCCAGAGAGGAGAAGAAAGGTGGGGTATCAGACACACACCGAACCACAACTCACAGAAGGCATGCACACGCCACTCTCGTTCTCTCCTCTCTGTGGGCGGACATCTGTGCTGCGCATGCAATACAGGTCGCAAGAGTTCCCACGATGAGAGGATATCTCTCAGTATGGGGCCGATGCTCAATGTCACACTGAAATTCGATGTCAAAGGAGAGGTCAGACAGAAACAAAAAACAGGCGAAGATAGCCCAACCTCACCATGCACCCTCCCTCCCTCCCTGCTTCTCAGTGGCCCCCGTCAGTGTCTGACGGCCTTCGCAACTCAACCGCACTCGCCTGCTACCAAAATCGGTGACGGAACGACCCACACCCACACAGACGGATGGTCGCATCGATGGGTGTGCTTCCTTTTCTCAGTGGCGTGCGCTACATCGTGATAGGCGACCGTGAGGGCGGCGTGAGTGTCCTGATGCGCAACACGACCTTCAAGGGCCGCGTGAGGGTGACTGAGGAGGAGGGGGGCGTCACGGGCCTCGCTGGCCACACCAACACGCTCTTCTTCCGCACACACACCATGTTCGGACCCTTCTCGCCGGCCATGCTCGACTCCAATGCGCCGCCATGCAACCCTGGGGTGAGTGGGGCGTACAGATGAAGACATGTTGGATCTGTGCATCTTTTCTCTCTCTCTCTCTCTGTGTGTGTGTGTGTGTGTGTCAGCTGTCATCCCCCATCCACGATATGGTGCTCGACGTGACTCACCCGTCCCGCCCCATTGTGAGCCTGGAGGACGGATCGGTGCTCGCTTTCGAAACCAAAGGGAAGGCATGCCTCGGTCAGCGATACATGGGAGAGAGAGAGAGAGAAGGAAGGGCCTGACGTGCACACCTAGGTGCCGCTTGTTTGCACGTGTGTCGTTGTCTCTGTCAGTTGAGTTCAAGTACCCCCAGGTGTCGTCGCGGCCGTTGCAGCTGTTCGCTATGCGTGGGTACACTCTCGCATTCGCTCAGCCTGACACCACCAGCGCCTCAGCCACCACCGCACAACCCGTGAGCAGACACACAGACACAGAGAGAGAGAGGGTATATGGGCAGTGTCTGAGTGACCAGTCGGCTGGCTGTGCCATTTCTTGACTGGGTCGGGCCGTTTTGTGGGTGTGCGTCCTGCAAACCCCCGGCCCTCACTGAGACAGGCCTACCTGGCTGCCCACAGAGAGAAGCCATGACAGGCAGACAGGCTCATAGTCCGGCATAAGGCAGTCTTTCCGCCCTTTTGTCGGCTCCAAGACTTGTCACATCCATCCATCCACCAACGTGTGTGTCGTGTGTGTGTGTTTGTTTGCAGGCCTCTCTGATCGCCTTCAACACGTCTGCGGCCGAGTCAAGATCAGGCGCACATGGCGTCACCTTCAGGAAGACCATCAGACAGCAGGTGACACATTGATATATGACTTTTCTTCCTCCCTGGCACTCATCCAGCCGACTGTCTATCGATCAGGTGCTCAATTTCGTCGGCTTCCGCAAGCCCGGCCAGATCGACGTGGTCGCCATGCAGACTAACGGTGCGTCACGTCGCTTGTGAGCTGGTGGATGCACAGGTGTGTGTCGGTGTGTGTGTGTGCGTGTGTGTCGGTGTGTGTGTGCAGCGACGAGTGTGGTTGTGTATGAGGTGGTGCTGACGCCGCCCCCGCCCCAGACGGACCTCTCGCCGTGGTTCACCAACCTCAGAATCCCCATGTGTGTGTGTGTGACGCACAGCACAGCACACACGACACGCTAGCCACGCAGAGAGGGCCGCGCATATTCCATCTGTGCATCCCGTCCGTCCGTCTGTCTGTGTGTGCATGTGTGTCAGCTTGTTGATAGCAGTGGTGGCGGTGTTTGTCTTCCAGTACTTCAAGGTGCAGAACCAGCGCACCAGCACCAGAATGAAGCACGACTCCAGATTTGACCGAGTGAGTCCGTCCGTGAGCATCCCCCTCCCCCCTCCCCCCTCACGACGGTATGATGCGATCAATGTGTGTCGGTGGGTCGATGGATGCAGGACCAGATGGAGGAGCTGCTCAGCCGGACGGCCTCCTACTCGTCAGCATCCCGCCGCGGGCGACTCGGCGGCGGCCAGCACCGCCAGTACCAGCAGAGGGGGCAGCACTACTACGACGATGAGCCGCAGGAGACCATGGGTGGCGTGATGGGTGGCGGGGAGGAGTCCGGCCACAACGAATTCGAACGAGAACTGAGGGGTCAGTAAATGGGCAGGTGGTGGATGGAAAGGTTGGCATGGTGACATGCACACACGAAATGTGTGCTCTGTGTGTGTGTGTGATGTGTGATGATGCAGCGCGTCACCATGTGCATCGAGACGATGGCGGTGGAGGTCTGGGTGTGGGGATGGGTGCTGGGATCGGCGGGCGGCACACCTCTGACACGGTCTACGGGAGTGAGCATGAGGCGTACGACTGACTCACTGCCTCATGGGTGGACGGATGGATTGATGGATGGATGGATGGCTGGATGAATGGGCAGAAGAGGGAGAGACGCATGGTGGTGGGGGTGAGGTGACTAGGCGGCCACTGACTAGGCGAGACGCGTGTGTGCGGTGGTACATCCATCATGGCCGCGTTTATCGGTATGTGCAGGTACAGTGAGTACTGAGACGGACACACCATGGCTACGACCCCTTGATTGAAAGCTCACGTTGATCTTGTGCTCGGTCTTATCTGCGGTCTAACATGGGCGTCTGGGAGCCGGCCATGGTCGTGTCGTCTGTCTGTCTGGGCTTCCCCTGACAGACCAACAGACCGTCCCCCACGCAAGCACGATGCACACGACATGGCAAGGCCCGATGGATGGAAAAACACTGCCATCCATCCATCCACCCACCCACACACGTGCACCTGAATTGCCCTTGCCCCGTTAAGCAACCCCAAACCCCATTCTACGCCACTGCTTGTCCCTTCCTCCATCCCTCTCCACCGCCGTCCATCAATGTGTGTGCTAATCAAAGGCTGCACACAGCAGATAAGGAGAGCGACGGGATTCCGCGCATTCAATTTTCTGTATCTGTCTGTGTGTGTGTGTGTGTGCATACCTAATTAGTCGATACTTATTGACATGGCTACGATCTGATCTAGTTGTGGCCGCCCTGCGCCTCGGCCGTCTCAGACCCCAATCCCCCATCTGCCACCATTGCCACCGCACACACACACACACATGTATATGTGTCACATGTGGCGCGCAGCTGCTCGCACCGGACCGACCGCTATGTGTTGGGTATATCTCTCGCAGATGCATGGCCTGCTCGAAGGCCCGCTGGACATTGGCCGGTGTGGTTGGGTCGGGCACCATGGCGCTGGCGATGGGCGTGCTGCCGTGGTGGACCTCGAAGCGACAGGGCCCCGTCCGCCAGGTGATCGTCAGGGGGCCGGTGCTAATCTTGCGCATGTGGGTGGCCAGGAGGCTCTGTGCATGGGCTGTGAGGATAGCTGTGTCGACGGGATGGTGGACGGGGGAGAAGTCATCGCTACCTGAGAAGAAAAGCAGAGTTGAGAAGGGCATGCATGAGCGTGTCTGTGTGGGTGTGTAGGTGTGTGGGCGTGTAGGTACATACCGGTTGTGTGTGAGTCGTGGTTGAGGTTGAGGTTGTGGTGTCGTTTGTTGGCCTGCAGCAGCGCTCCGTCGCCCTCGCTCTCCCTCTCCCTCTCCCCTTGTCCCTCTCCCTCTCCCTGGCCCCCGCCGTGCAACATCTGGTCGATGTCACGCTTCCCACAGGTGTGTGTCGAGCTGCCGCTGCTCATGTGACCAACTGCAGTTCAAGCCATCCAACACACACACACACACACAACCAGATGCACTCTCCCTCTCTCCCTCCCTCTCTCTGTCCGGCCTGCACATGTTACGTACCAGTGCTATTAGTGGCCGCCGTGTACCCCACTTGCGCCCTGCGCTCATCCCGCCCCTTAAGCGCCTCGCCGAACGCCTTTTGCACTCCCGCGTGTGTGGGCAGCTTGACGGGGTACTCGTCGGTCCGCGGCACCATCTCGCCGCCATGCAGCTCCCGCCAGTGCACGTGGAAGACGTGTTTGAGGGTCTTGCCGTCGGAGCGGAAGGAGATGTGGAAGCCTTTGATGCGCCGGTTGTCGGGAGTCATAAGGCCCTCGACCTTTCGGCGCACATCGATGAGCTCGTTGGCCGCAAACACGATGCCGGTGTCGTCGAGCGAGTCGGCTGCACACACAGGGACGTACACACACATATGGAGAGGCGGAAAATGGGCTGAGGGTGCTTGGTGGCTGACTCACGAGGAGGCGCTTTCGGCTGTGGGTGTGGATGTGGGTGGTGTTGTTCGTTGGTGGCTGGTGCTGGTGGTGGTGGTGGTGCGGATGAACTCGGCTCTGCTACTGACGCCTCCTGCTGAGCATCGGTCTCTGCACCAACGAACCCAACACACACACACACGACGCACAGAGAGGCAAATATGGGCCGAATGGGTGGGCGTGCCCATGTCACGTGTGTGATACCCATCCAAATGAAAGCACCTCACCTACCTTCTTTGGGCGGCTCTTTGGGCGGCTGTCTGTCGATCTCCCCCTGGCTGTCGCGGATCCACACCTCTGCACACACACACAAACAACACCAGAACACACACGGCTTAAAACATGATGCATGACGCGAGCCATGATGTCCTTACCGGGCGGCACTTTTTCCCCCGACAGCCAGCCATTCCCTCGACACTCCTCGCGGAATGCCATTGCCTGCGCGAAGGCCTCCCTCAGCTCGTCAGGCTCTCTCTTGGTCGGGCGGAAGTGACGCGACTTCCTCTCCACCTTGCCGGTGTCCATGGTCTTCTGGTAGCACACGGCGAACACCTGACGCGTCTCGGAGTAGTTGATGTGGAAGCCCGGCACACGCTTGGCCATGCCCCCGACCCTGCACAGCAGCCCCTCCCTGTGCCGCTGCTCGTCGATCATGCGGTTGGCCAGCGCGCTGAGCATGGCCTTGTTGCCCGGGTGGGTCTCGCGCTTGACTTTGCCCCGGGGTCGGGCTGGCGCGTCCTCGGCAGACGGCTCGAAGTCCTCGTCATCGTCTGCGGCGCGACTGCTCTTCTCCTTGCCACCACCCGCCGCACCACCTGAGGAAGAGACCCACACAAGGCGCAAGACACACGGGGGATCGATGAATGGGTGACAGGGTGTGTCGTGTGGATGGCGCGTGGTACCGTTCTGGCGCACGACGCCATCCCGGTACTCCAGCGCCTGCCTGAAGGCGCTCTCCACCTCCTCGGCTGTCCGCGACGCCACCATGAACCGACGCCCACCACCACCAAAACCCACACCACTACCAGAACCCGATGCGGCTGACGACGACGCGGCAACGGCCTCCTGGTCGGCGGGCTGCTCGTTGACCACGAAGTAGGGCTGCTGGGTGACCCCACAGAAGGCGAAATCTATGCCGAACCCGGGACGGTGCCGGCCACGGGACGTCAGCAGACCTGACAGAGAAAGGGAGAGAGGGATGGTGGTGCGTGTGGGTGTGGGTGTGGGTGTGTGGCGGGGGTTGTGAGTGATGGTGAGAGAGGTAGAGGTGTGCTGCACGTACGTACCTTCCTGCTGTCGTTGCTGGTCCATGAGGCGCTCCGCCATCCCGATGATGCGCGCGTCATCCATCTCCAAATCGCCACCTCCTATAGACCTATCACTCGGAGACTCTGCACACAAACAACCACACAACCACATCACGCCACATCACGCCACACCCAGAACGCACCGTGAGATCCCACCAGAACCATTGATTGATTGCATGAGTCTGTCTGCTGTCTGCTGCCTGTTGGTGCATGCACCCACCCATCTCTCCTTCCTCCTTGACAGCTACTGTTGCCTCCTCTCGACTGATCACCGCCCCCTTCACCACCGCCAGCCGCTTCTCGGATGATTGCGGGTGCTTCAGGGTCGAGTGGCATGTGTCAGACGCCCGTATCCGCTGCACGAGTGACTTCTTGACATGCCGGATGGCTTGGAGTTTGTCCTCGGCAGAGAGCGATGCGAACTGCGAGTACTCGAGGCCCGACGCACGGAGGAAGGCGCTGAAGAATGCGAGATCTGTGCTCATATGAGAGGATTGCCGCCCTCTCGCTCCGCTAGGCACCCTCCACGACGTCCCCCGGGGATGGAGAGGTGCATGCACGAGGGCGGGCGAGAATGGACGATGGGAAGGCGGGATGAGGCGGACCTGACAGCCCACAGGTACGCTGGAGACCGTGGACCGTGAGACTAACCTCTCTGACGACCAAGTTTACGGGCCTTTTCCGCCCCCGGACACTCAAATGGAGGGCATTGAGGCAGCTGGGGGAGCGCAGCAGGCCGCTGCTGCGGCGCAGGTAACGATTTGGGCGAGATCTCGCTGATTCATCCACCGCTTCCCCCCCACTGCTTGCCAATTGCCTGTCAGGCTGCGGCGCAGGCAGGGCTTGCCGAGCTCATGGACGATGCGTATCTTCAAGACAGCTCTGGCGACGATGATCATGACGGCGAGGAAGAGGACTTCGAAGGTGATCATGGAGAGGAGGAGGATGGCCGTCGGTTCCCTCGGTGGATGAGGAGGTGTACCGGTTCATCACCGAGTCCATGGCTGACAAGGACCTCCCGCCCTTCCTACCCATCTGCCCCATCACCATGGCAGTGCCTAAGGTCAGCTTTGACAGTTGAGACACTGAGATCAAGCACAGGGGATGGGTGTGTGGGTGTGGGTGTGGGTTCAAATTGTGTGCAGGTTCCCGTGTTGTCGACGACGCAGAACATCTACGAGCGGGAGGCGCTGGTGACGCACCTGCGGCTCAACCACAGATACAAATCGCCCACCAGCCGGAAACCACTCACACCAAACATGTACATTACACACACACCTCCCTCCCCATCACACCCATCCATTCACCGCACCTTTCTGTGTACTGTGTGGTTGTCAGGAAGGTTTCTGACCGCACGGCCATCTCGGTGATCGAGCAGTACGGCCGCAGTGAGATGGAGAAGAGACGGCGGGCTGAGGACGAGAAGCGCCGCAAGCGCAAGCGCGACGAGGCGCGCAAGGAGAGGGAGACGAAGGCGATGAAGGCGGTGAGGGGAGGCGGTGCGTTCGTGTCCATCGACCTGGCGGACAACGAAGACAGCGAAATGACCAAAGTGAGAGCGAGGGGGCGGGGTGCGGTTTGGCGTCCGGTGCGTGGTCCTACATATGCCGTTGTTTGTGAGTCAGAGTGCGCCCTCTCTCCCGCCGCCTCCGTCGAAGGTGGTGGGCAAGATCAACGACACCTGCCTGGACGGCCTCCTGCAGTACTGACGCACGCCCTCATACACACAACACACATGACATGGTGTGATGTGGCGCAGGTGTGTGTGTTGTGTTGTGCTGTGTTGTGTGAGCACAGGTGGGTGGGGTCGGTCGATAGCGGCCTGCCGACCAAAGGACAGGCGGCCGAGTTGAAGAGCATGCTACTCAAACACAACCTCGTGAGCTCACGCACCACACCACAGGCGTCTCATGTGTGTCTCTGTGTGGGTGGATTGTCTGTCTGTGTGTGCGCGTGTGTGTCAACAGAAGGGCGACGTGAGGCGTTGGGTGTCGGTGTGTGTTGGGGACAAGGAGTGGGAGAGCATCCACCCGTTGCTGCTGCTGCAGGCCATATCGGCCATGATCAGAGCAGCCACAGACAGACGCAAGAAAGCCAAACGACCCTCTGTTTAAGACACCCACCCACACCCACCCTCACACGATCGCACCAACCACACACACATCGTTGAGGACCGCCGCATCCTCACACAAACGTCGTGTTGTTGCGTGTAATGGGAAAGAGATGCCGCTGCGTGAGGTTGTTTGTGAGTGCTCGTCGTGTGGGTATGGTATGTACCATCGCTAATTGACGTGCACGTGTCCATCTGTCCGTCCGTCTGTCCGTCCGTCAGTCCGAACTTGGTATGTAACAGCTATACAGACATCCCATCGATGCACATTCCCATCAGTCAATTCCATCCATCCATCCATCCAATTCGGCCCCCACCTCCCACCCCACCTCGGGCCTGACTATGCATTTACGTAGGTAGGTATACCCATCCATCCATCCATCCGACCATCCATCCATCCATTCACTCTCACTCACTCATGCGATGGGTTCATTCCAACACGACACGTGTATGCCCCCACACCGCACCGACACGCACAGCACAGACGCAAACCCACCACACCACACCACAACACACCACACGAGCGACTCACGAGACGCATATTTGGATGGCTGATCGCTCCTCCCTCCCTCCCTCCCTCCCTCCTCCTTTCAAGCTTCCCATCCCATCCGTCGGCGGCCCTTTGCCTCTCCTTCCCTCTCTCTCTCTCTCCGCCCACCCACTCCGCTTCTATGGCTGCACACACAATGTACACACACTACGTATGTGCCCTATGGCTGGGCTGAGGACGGACGGCAGAAAACAAGAAAACGGGCCGCCCAGCCACGTGGGCTGTGCTGTGTGTGGTGTGTTGTGGCGTGGTGTGGTGTGTTGTGGTGCGATGCGATCGATGTGATGCATTAGATATATATAATTGTCCTCTGCGATTTAGTGCCATCTATCTATCGTCGTATGTACACACCAACACAGCAGACAGAGGGCATAATCACATACACACATACACACAGACACACATGAGACAGACACACACGTGAATGCGGTCGACCATGCCAGCCAGTTCGAGTCAGGGAGTTACGGAGAGAGAGAGTGAGTACGCGGCAGTATTGGCTGCCGAATTATACAGACGTGACGTACATACATACCCATACACACACAACATCCACACGAATGAGCTGTAAATGAATGCATTCATCAATGCCTCACGCGCACACATTTCCCATTTCAGCCGCTCATCTCGTATACCCCGGTTCGCTCACGCGACCGGCACCATCTCGCCTGTACACACACACACACACACACAGACAGAGAGAGAGAGAAAGAGAGAGAGTCAGGTACGAGCAGTGTGTGTATTCTTCCTGTGTGTGGTATGTGCGCGCACCCATTTCATACTCGGGCACGGGCGTGTTGTCATCCGCTTTGTGTGGGAGGGTCTCTATCAAACAAAGCAAAGAACCAAGACTCCTGGCTGGCTGGCATGCTTCCGTCTGTCTGTCTGTCTGTCCGTCCGTCTGTGTGTCCGTGCATCCACCAACCCACCGTGGATGGCCCCGATGTCCATTTCCTCCTGGGGCGTCTTGTCGTCACTCGGCGTGTCGTCAGCCCCATCATCGCCCCCAAACCGCGCCACCTGGTGGTGGGCGTGCACCAACAGGCTGCCACCACCTGACACACCAACCACAGACACAACCCACACGCACAGCCCATGGTTCCTCTGACACCACACACGACGGACCATGCACTGCACAGACCCACAACGCACCGGTGATGGTCATGTTAGTGTCGTTGGGTGTGCCGGGCAGCGACCCCTCCTGTCTGCATCGGTTGCGGAAGACTATGGCCAGCTCGAGTGCCTCACGGATGCCCTCGTAAGTGTGCCGGTCGGTGCGAAAGAATTTCGACCGGCGGCCCCGATCTCGCTGCTGCCAGTACACCTGCAATCCAATCCAACGGATGGATGCACACACACATGCCGTGCGCATACGCATGGGCGTGCTCATGTCATGGGTCATGGGAATCCCTCTCTGTGTGTGGCTGTGCTGTGGGTGACAGGCGTACCGCGAAGCAGCGGTACTTGGTCGTCCAGTTGACCTGAAACCCCTGCACACAACACACAACACAACACAGCACAGCACAGCACAGGTATACGCACCTTTCATTCGTTCATGTGGCTGGCTCGGCTTGTGTCGTGTGGTGTGTGAGAGGGTGGGTGTCCTGTCCCACCATACCTTGATGCGGTTGCCATTGGGTCCAAGCAGCCCCTCCCTCTGCCTGAACTCGTCGATGAGCGCGTTGGCCACACCGCTGATGTCGCGCTTGGCCACAAGCATCTCATTCGCCCCCACACCAGCACCAGCAACCCCCCCCATAAACACATCTCCTTCGTCAGTGTCACCGTCCTCGTCTGCCCACACACAGGGAGGGAGGGAGGGAGGGAGAAACAATGTGGTCTGTGTGTGGCGGTAATGGTGGTGGTGGTGGTGGTGGGGGGTTTGTCCCATACCTGCTTGTTGTTGGGTGTGAGGGCGTCGGTCAGAAGGCAGGCACGGCAACGCAACAAACGCTGATGGGATCCGATCCAACACACCAACATCCAACACAGCACAAGACATCAAGGGGGATGCAACCACACAACGCCATGTGTGTCCCTCTCTCCCTCCCTGCCTGCCTGCCTGCCTGCCTCACGCACCATTTTGGGCGTTGTGTTGCCCACCATCCGCCATGTGGTCCTTGCCGCTGTCGTTGTGTGCCTTGTCGGCCTCCACGCTCACCGCCCCTTCACTGACCGCATTTGACACCTGCTTGCAAACCGACACGGGCATCGGCTGCGTCCCATGCACCACCATCTCGCACACCGCCTTCTTCTTGGCCATCACGTCTATGTGGCTGTGCCTGTCGGCCACACGCTTGCGCTCTTTGCTCTTGCGGGGCGGCCCTTTGCGGCCAGCCCCCGCCGCTGCTGCTGTTGGTGCTGTAATAGTGGCGGCGTGTGTCCGCGGCTGTGGCTGTTGCGGCGTCTGTGTGTGTGGGAGAGTGCGGCCGAGTATCTCGAATCGCTTGGCGACGATCATGCGGTGCTTGGCTTGTGGGCTGAGGCACGACCACTGCTTCTCGGAGATGTCCCACTGCACCGCGCAACACACCACACACCACACACACATGCATCAAAGACGGAACGGCTGTGTGTGTATGTCTGTCTCTCTCCCTCCCTGACCTCCTGCAGAAGCTTGCTGAAAGGGTCCATCGCGTCCGTCTGCTGCTGCCGCACTGCTGACCTCACTCACTGCCTGCCTCGTGGGAAGCCACTCACTCAGTCTGGCTGGCGGACAGTCACCAGACACCAAGACGCGCCGGGAGAGAGAGGAAGGGCGAATGCAGAAAACCACGCAGCGTGGGATAGCGAGTAAAGCACCAAAGAGGCTCTTGGAAGTCACGTTTTCTGATCTGTCCCACACGATCCTCAACGCTTTGACCTCCTCCCCTCAACGCTTCACCACCGAAATAACGCTCCTTCGACGTCAAGGGGCTCGACGGATGGATCTCCCTCTTGCATGATGCTCTGCATCACCTCCTCGTCTCCCTCCCTCCTCACTCCGTCTCTCGCGAGCTAAGAAATTTGTAATCATCGCCCTAGCTTGCAGACGCACCACTGCGTGAACTCATGTGCGGACGGAAGTGCGCGTGAAGCCGCCTCGCAGTGAACTGAAGAGACGGATCAGGGAGCGGCCTCTCACCATACAGCCGTCATCCGGGCCAAGGCGATCCTGGCAGCCAATGAAAGTCCTGGCTGCCAACCAGAGATCTGGAAGGCTCTACAGGCAGCGAGAGGGCGAGAGGGTGACTTTAGCAGCGTCTGATCTGGCAAAGATGAGGTCTGTTATCGGTGCCGTGATGGTGGGCCTCTGTGTCGGCCTCAGCGCTGCGGCAGACACCGCCTTCGTCCCTCCCGCAGTCCGAGGCAACATCCTGCGCACCCCACCCACTCGGCTGGACGCCAAGACCACCCTCACGCCCGCAGAGTGCGGCATCACTGCTCCCAATGGTCTGGAGGTCGCCCCCGGCTACCCGCTGATCGGATCCTCAGCGCCTCTCGGATTTTTCGACCCCCTTGGCTTCACCAAGAACAAGAGCACGCAGGAGATCGCCCGTCTGCGCGAGTGTGAGCTCAAGCATGGCCGCCTGGCGATGTTCGCCGTCCTGGGGTGGATGACACAGACGGTCTTCCACCCCCTCTATGGCGGCAAGCTGAGCGCCGACCCTCTCAAGGCCATCACGGAGGTCCCCGCGCCAGGCATCATCCAGCTGCTCTTCTTCATCGGTTTCTTCGAGTACGTGACGATGAACTTGGTCAAGAAGTACCAGCGGGAGACCCCCGGCCGCATGGACCTGCCGGGCGACTACCTGGGGACCTACGGGTGGTACCAGGACATCGTGAGCACCCGACGGGCGGACGGCATTGACGACTTCCCCGTGACGGACAGCGGCGTGACGCCCGAGCAGTGGGTGGGGTACCAGACGAGGGAGCTCAACAACGGGCGGCTGGCGATGATGGCCATCGTGGGGCTGATCGTGCAGGACGTCCTCTTTGGCCAGTACGGCGACATCCTCTTCACACGACTCGCACCACAACTCAAGGTAGGTACCGTGGACCTATGCCACACACACAGACAGGCACACAGGCTGGGAATGGCCGGAGAGATAGATAAATGGAGCGTTGCTTGTTCTTGTGTGTGCAGGTGGTCAGCCCTTACTAAGGCATAAAGGCACGCGGATGGGAGAAGCACGTGCCTCATTCGATCAGGATGCGCTGTCCAGTCGAGGCAAACAAAGATGAAAAGAGGAAATTTTTGCTGGCTGATGTCTGAAGTGGCGGGGTTGTGTGGTTCGAGCAATGAAGCAGGCAGGCAGGTAGTCGATTTGAGTGCGTGTTTCCGTCCTTCTATCGCTCAGTGCGCCATCCTTTCTCCCTGCCAAAGGTCATCCTCCAGTGTAGTTGTCGCTGGCAACTCCTCGAGCACCACAGAGACGCCTGTAGTGTGAGGTGAGGTGCCGGTGGCGGGTGTGCTTTGGAAGGCCCTTGGCAAAGGCTGATCGCTGGCTGCACGTGTACAGTGTTTGGACCGGGGTGATAGAATTCGTGGGATGACTTGATAGATACGATGAAGCCGTCCGTCAAGAGAGAGTCCAAAAAAGTGTACTGGTGGGTGACCATGTGTCTAGATGGAGTCGCAGCCCCCTTCTCACTCTCACCACACACACGCACACACACACACGGATAGTATCCCCCCACGCGCTCTCATTCGCTCACGTGACATGACTGACTGACATGCAGCCGCTTCGTTTGTCTGTTATGGAACGAACGAGTGGACAAATAGCCCCGAGACGTCGCGTTACGTACACACTGACGTGCTGTGCTCTCTCCTGACGAGAGTGTTTGTGTGATTGTGATTGTGATCGTGTGTTGCCTGCAGAGCAGAGCTCCCGCCCTGCCGCACACCAGCCAGCTGAAAAAAGGTACACACACACTTGGACAGACAAAGAGGCATACCGAAGACAGACGGAGGCAGGAAGATAAATCTGATGGAGGGATGAACGCGTGGACGCATCGGTCGTCCTCGCATCATAGACATAGACATAGACAGACAGAGGCGTATATCTGATCCACGGTGTGTCAGTCGCCCCAGATGCGCTTCACCCGAAGGCGTCCGACACTGGCGACAAAGAGACAGATAGACAGACAGACAGATACACAGACAGACCTCAGCTCATTCACTCTCTCAGCTCTCTCATGCTCGCAATGCCGTCAGCTCTCTCGGCCTTAAACCCGCCCGCCCCGCCCACCCAGCGATCGGATGCAGTGATCAATCAATGCAAGTAGGTACACCACACGAACGAATACTCACAGAATTTGGGCAATGCATGAACCAACGCATCGCATGCACACGAATTGGCCCAGCCACCCACACCACCAACCAGCCAACTAACCACACCTCAAGCTCTCCGACTGACGAGGGAAGAGTTGGAAAAATCGAAAAATGCCCCCTCCCCCCACCCCCTGCGCGTTGCTCAAACAAAAACACCACACCCACAGAACGTTCCCGATCGGCCGCCTTATCGACCTGTTGGTTGTCCACCAGGCGGACAACGCTTACACAGCGTGAGGTGAAAAACAGCATGATAGCTCATCTTCCGAGTGCTTCCCTCCCTCCCCTCCCCTCCGTCCTAGACAGATATGAATGCGTCAGGTCACTCACGATTGATTATGCGTTTCCGAGACGGAGTGAGAGAAGCGAACGAGGTATCGCATCCAACACTCCCCCGCGATGTTCCCCGACTCTCCCCCGCGCTCTCTCTCTGTGGCCGCACGGCAGCAAAACCGGTGGCCGCCCACACACACAGACACAGCCAGATGCACGCAGCACAGCACGCCACAGGACAGCACAGAACACACTCAGACACCCAGACACTCACACACATACAATATTGCCTGGTTGCGTCAGGTCATTTGGTGGCAA
Source organism: Vitrella brassicaformis (assembly GCA_001179505.1). Classification (NCBI taxonomy): domain Eukaryota; family Vitrellaceae; genus Vitrella; species Vitrella brassicaformis. Next base: position 17,921 of record CDMY01000619.1, on the reverse strand, counting down.
GAAGCGCCACGTCAGATCGCTCGGGGGTCGGGATGGCCGTGCTGATGCTCTCGCCGCTCTCAAAGTGCGGACACCCGAAGCCTTCCTTCCCTGCACACACACACACACACACACACACGGATGGATGTGTGTGTGTGTCTTCGGCTGTTGTGTCATGTTTCCTCCACACCACACACACCTTCGTAAGAATCGGGGCTTGGTTGCGTAGTGGCCTGTGTGGTGGAGGGTGTCATGAGTCTGTCGAGGACAATCTTGTCGATGTTCATGCCGGGCGCCTCCACGAAGAGAAAGCAGAAGGTCGCTATGGCGAAGCCCAGCACCATGAAGGCCGGGTAGTACACGGCCATCAGACCTGTACATCACACACACACGCATCGCATTTGGTCAAAAGGGAGGGATAGCAAGGGAGCCTGTGTCACCGTCATAGTAGTAATCCTGATCTCGCCTCGAGAAGAACCAGACGGCCATGAGCGGCAAATGGATCATGTAGAACGCATAGGTCAGCCGGGCCAGCGGCACAAACACGGGCAAAGACAGCAGCCGGTTGGTCCAGGGCGCATACACGCCGTCCTTGTCCGCGGCGCAGCACACCACCAGCCACAGCAGACACAGCCCCCACACAGAACGCGCGAACGTGTTATAGAGCATGGTCTCCAGGGGGGTCCACGGGACGGCGCCGGCCTTGTTGGCGTCATATTGGATGAAGATGACGAAGAGCATCACAGCACCACACAGCAGATGGCACGCCCACCGGCCGAAGCGGGTCATCCCGGCGAGAAACACGCGAACAGCTCTCCCGTGCTCAAGCACCAAGAGGCCGCCGGCCTGACAACCACAGAGAGAGAGGGGGAGAAATGGGTGCAAGGACGGTGTGTCTGTCTGTTGGTTGATAGCTGACCATGCCGACGAGGTATGGCCCGATTCTGCACCAAGGCTTCTCATAATAAAGATACTCCTGGTGCTGGCCTGGCTCCAGGATCATGGGCATCACGGCCACCTTCCACCCGTGGATGAGGTTCAGGGAGCCTGTGGTGACCCAGCTGGCAACGAGGAGAAGGCCCATGCAGCACCAGCTGAGGCGCTTCGAGTACCTGTAGACCAGCCAGCCGACAAACACGCAATGTGTGTGTGTGTGTGGGGGGGGGGGGGGG
>CDMY01000619.1:0-16470 GCA_001179505.1 Vitrella brassicaformis | reverse complement strand
GGGGGGGGGGGGGGGGGGTGGACGACCCGCAGTATATGGCGATGATGAGAATGCCCACAACGAAGAACTGCATGTCGTTGGCGAGGTACCACGTCCAAGGCACTGCACAACACACAACAGACACACTTATAAGACCTGTAGGTAATTGGGGTGGGTGTGGGGGCTTGGCTTACTGCACTGGGCGCCGTAGAGGTGAGGGATGAAGTTATTGATGTAAAGCAGGTTCGCCCACCTGCACACGAAACACTCAGCACACACACACCGCACACGGCACTGAAACACGGCGACGCACACCACACATCCATCCCCTCTCTGGATACGCACCAGTATCTCTTGCAAGCGCTCTCCTTACCCCTCTGCAACACACACACACACACACACGCACCTGTGGGTCCATCCTCCGGTGTGTGTGTGTGTTGTGTGTGGGACATGTGTGTACTTACTGACCGAGAGGAAAGTGGAGTGCAGTTGGACTGTGAACTGCGGCCATCGGGGGCCGTTGCCCATGTAGGGCGTCAGGTACTCCCACGCCAGAATGACAAACACGTACAACACGCTCAGACGCACCCACCTGACCACACACACACACATCCATCCATCCATCCATTCATCCACAAGACTTTATATGTGTGTGCGTGTGTGTCATCGTATACACACACATACCGGTGTATGATTGCGACGGGCACATTGACGCGCGTCTTCATCCGCGTGGCGTGTTTGACGGCGACGTAGGCTAGGAGGAATCCCGAGAGGAAGAAGAAGGTGTCGACGGCAAAGAAGGCCCCCACCACCAGCTGGAAGCTGAAACGGCCAACTGAACGACAGAGAGAGAGAGAGAGCTCCGTTGATGCAGATGCGTGTACTGCAGAAGCGCTGACTGACCAACTTGGATGGTATCCTGCAGCAGCAGAAAACACAACACGCAGCAGACGTGTCCATGAGTGGCTCTCTCCTCCTCTCTCTCTCTCTCTCTGTGTGTGTGTGTGTGTGTGTGTGAGTGTGCTACCGTGAGGTTGGTGAGAGGGACGGCCGCGCCCGCCATGAGGAAGGTGTGGCCCAGCAGCACCCACAAGATCGACAGAGACCGCAGCCCGTCCAGACAACAGACGGCATCACCACTCTGACCAATACGCACACACACACACAAACACACACACACACACAAGCAGATGGATTGATGAACCGAGTGTGTGTGTGTGTGGGTGGGTACCCTGTGTGTGCTGAGCATCTTGTGCCAGTTGTCTGTGAGCGAGAAGGCCAGCAGCAGCCGCTCCCACACAGGAGCACGACCACGGGGGGCCACTCGCCTGCCCTCGCCACCACCGTCCTTGCCCACCAACTCAACACTCACACCCTGCAACCCCTCAGCACGCCTGCGTCTGACCTCTGACAGCACCGTTGCAGCCGTGATGAGCACCGCAATGACGCCGCAGATGGCCAGGGTGACGTATGTGCCGGTCTCTGGTTTAGGGGCGCTGTAGTCGCATGTGACGTCCAGATCGATCTCTGTCGGCACGGGGAGGTCGTTGGGGCCGCCTGCAAGGATCACTTGCTTACCCCTTGCACCGCAGTACACCGTTTTCCTGCATATGGCGTGCAAGACACCGATGGATGGATGGATGGATGGGCATGGGGGTGGGTATGTGTACCAGAAAGCGCAGTATTCCGGGTTGATGAGGTTGGTGACGGCCATGCAGTTGTCGACCTCACAGGCGAAGGACACCATCTGCTGGTACTTGTCCACACCGCACGTGGACGCCACACACTGCCCAGACGTGATGAAGATCTGAGCGTAGGACGCCAGGCAGTAGCGAGCGCCCGGCAGCTGCACGCACAATCCCCCCCAGACACATACAGAGAATGAGAGACGAGCTTCCCCTTCCCGCCCCCTTCTCCCATCTCGGTCACTAACGTCGTTGCAAGCATCCCAGTTGCCGAGGTTGTTGATGAGGCCGCTGTCGAGTGTCCTCTGTGGGTCTATGCCGCCGCACGCCAGCGTGGCGTCGAGCATCTCGCCCTTGCTGCTCGACGGACTGTCCGACTCCAGACACGACAGGTGAAAGTTGTGTGCGGACGACGTCCTGACCACACACACACAGACACACACACACACACACACACACACAGTAGCACCAGCAATCCATGCTTAAGGTAGTTGGATGCATGTGTGTATTATATGAGGTGTGCACACTGACTGACCGGTTCCTGGGGTCGCACATGGTTGCCTGCACGGCGTCGCAGAGGGGCTGCAGTGTCTGCTCGATGTCGACACACGAGGGAACCGCACACACCAGCGCCACGAACTCCTCGATGTTACTCTGCGACACACATGAATGGACACATGCGTCACAATTGCACCCCACCGCCCACCGACGCCCTCTCGCCTGTGTGCAGTGGTCCGGCAGACACAGCCCCGCAGTGAGTCCCGCCACGCCGCCAAGCGCCGTGAGCTCACCCAGGCAGTACTTGGTCGACACGTCGGCACTGGACGCTGAAATGCACGACCTGCAACGCACACACACACGCATGCGTCCACTCAAGCACACAGATGCGCTTCGCACCTGTAGTTGTCATAGCTGGGTAGTCCCGTCCAGTTCTTCAAGTTGATGGCGGCCGCACAGTCCTGAAAGCCATCGCCATGCACCACCCGATGGGGTATGTCTGACGCATTGCACGTGCTGCAGATAGAGATCAGAGCCAAAAGAGGCAGGACAGCATGGAGGGGAGGCATGGCTCAGCGAAAGGCTGCCAGATCTGCGCGGTTCGGCGATCTACCTGCGCCAATTGGCATCTGAGCATATGAGCTCGCAGCTGCTCCCCCTTCCGCATTCTTCAAGGCCTCCTTGCGTCAGCCCTCTGTATCCATCCCATCATGCTTCGTCGTTTCCGATCCACACCGCTGGCAGATCACCATGTCAAGGCTTATTCTGTTGGCCCTCGGCCTCATTGTGTGTGCCGTGTCATCGGTAAGCAGAAAGCGGTCCGGGGCATCAAATGCGTTGCATCTCTACACTGTGTGTCTGTTGTCTGTCGCATTTCTCATCAGGCCCCGTCTGGCCTGAGTGGCGGTTCAGAGAGCGAGGAGCATCGCCAACTGCAAATCGTCATGACGGCGGTGGGTGGACGGAGCCAGTGCAGCAAGGTCGGCCGTGGGCCGAGCCGAGGAGGTTGCGGCCCGTGGTGGAAGACCATGGTGAAGAACGAGATCAAAGAGGCACGAAGCGCTTGACAGGAGCAGCAGGCGATCCCAGGCAAAGTGCTCTGGGGTGAGTAAACGAGCGGGCGACGGACACATCGAGGATGTCTCTCTTTCTCTCTCTCTCTCTCTCTCTCTGTGTGTGTGTGTGTGTGTGTGTGTATAGGCAGGTGAGATGATCGATGAGGGTGACTACGATACGGCGGCCACTGCGATTGCCGCCGACATAATGTGGGGGCCGGGACTTTCACTCTGAAGTATATCGAGGACATGGTCAAGAGGCAAATCGAAAGTATGTAGGACGACATGGCGGAATACGGCGACGAGCCTGCAGCAGATCGAGACACTCTTCGACAGCCCGATGAAGCCGAAATTGGAGCTGCGCTTTGAGATCGTTGGCTACAGCCGTGCCAAGTGCCTCCATTCGCCCCTTGACGGCCCATGCGCCTAGAGGACAATTGAAAGTCAATCTGTACTTGAGTCCCGCCTCCGTCTCTCTGCCTATCTCCCTCTTTCTGTCCTCCGTTTGTTCGCTTGCGCGTGTGTGTGCTCTTGTCGGTGGTGATGTGACCTGGCGAGCCTGAGACATGAAACGTGCTATGTCGCTGTGGCATTTTGCCGCTCAGGTCTGTGGCAAGCGGGCAATAGAGGGCAATAGAGGCAGATACGTGGCAAGGGAGCGGGCTTTGGGTAGATTTGACGAGACAGACTCGTCTGTAGTGAACGATTGAGTAGTGACTGACATAGCGCAGGGGTGTGCATATGTGTGTGTGTGGCGATACAAGTGGATATATAGGGGTGTAGTGGGGGGCGCTAGTGGGAGAGAAGATCTGTGGCTGTCTTGTCCTCCGCAGTGACCATCGATGTGTCTCACTTGATCGATCGAAGGCTGCTGTGTGTGTGGGGGTGTGGGGGTGGTGTGGTGGTATCTTGCAAGATGTGATTCTTCCTTCGTGTGACAGCACTCTGCCTTCATGTGGTGTGTGCACATGGAAAGTATTATCTGGACGGCGAACAGATGCGAAACTGAATCAATCAACTCGTCGTCTTCAGGTATCGTTGGAGGTATTGTTGAGTGTCCCATTCAGCTGACTGATTCATGCATAGTCACGTCGTGTGTGAAGGCTTTCATCCGAAGGGCTGCACTCAGTGGGCCTTCAGTGGGCCTGCACAGAGACAGCACAAGACGCACAAAGGGATCGTCCCCACGAGACACATGTTTGATTTGCATGATGCACACATACCCGGTCTAATTCCTTCGCCTAGCTGCATCAGCAAGGGCCTTCAGGTCGGCCTTCAACGCTTTCTCTGCATTGTCGACCTCTTGATGGTGCGCTTCGCGGAAGTTGCGATCTTTCTTCTCTTGCAGGGCATTCGACCGCATCACAATGGCAGCATAGGCTTTCCGGTCGGTGCGGCCGCCGTATTTGTGCCAATCCTTGGAGTGCTTAGCCTTATTGGCTGCGAGGAGGGCGGCGACATCGTTCAGCTCGGGCTGCAGTGCCTGAAGTCAGACGCAAATACTTCGTGAGCCTGGTTGAATATTTTCTGTTCGCCATTTTGTCACCGCTAAATCCAAAGGTGCTATAGCCAAGCCCCCTGCCTGAGTCTTGTAGAGATTCGGGTCTGCTCCGGCTTCCAACAGCAGCTCAACGATTTTGAATATGCGGTCGTTATTGTTTTTTCCGCTGCCTTGATCATCAGGGCGCGCCGAAGTGGTTCACCGCACGCCATGTTTGGATCCGCTCCATCATTCAGAAGCTCCTCGATGTGTCTCTCATCCAGAGTCTCTGCCAAAAGCTTTTCGGCATGAAGCAGCCCCTTGATTTCTGTAATCAGCTGACAGGTAATGACCGCCAGCGTAAGGATGATGTTGGCAATGGGGAGCAGTTGCAGCTGGTAAGTGGGATAGCAGAGGAAGAAGATGTTACACACCAGGCCCAGAAGATCCTCACAGATTAGGTTGGCAAGACGATTTCCTATCGTCTGTTGGTGGGCCTTGGCATCGATTTTGGCTTCAAGCATTGCGACCAGGCAAGGATAAAGCATGAGGCCTCCTGTCAAAGGGGAAAGAAGGTAGAGCCGCCAAAGCCATGTGGGGACCCTCTCGCTGGCCATCGCGATCGTGAACCATGTGATCCAGTCAGTCGTCGCATCGACAAGCTCGGCAATCAGGAGGTGGAGGAGGCCCAATCTGCTGTAGTCGACGAAGATCTTGCCAGGGTGATAGTATTGGATTGACCCGTGAATGATACCGATGATACCCACCACCGGCAAGAAAACGCCGAGGAACCAGAACAAGAAAGAAAACAGCCAAGAAAGCGCAGGGAACCAAACAGCCAACACCGCACTGATCGCTCCCATAAAACAGGGACCAGCGAGCATCTGGGGGAGCTTCGAAATTTCCCGTGCGTCTCCTCGCAGCCTGAGAGTTTCTGTCTCCTGCGCCAGCTGCTGCTGCGAGGCTTCGAAGCCCATGGCCTCATAGGCCGAGGCGACGGCATTGAGGAGATCCAGAAAGAGATTGCAGATGAGTGTCCCCATAGTGCTGGCTCCTGGATTGGTCCGCAGAATGACAACGACGTTGATCAAGTCGATGCTGTCATTGCAGACCGAGATGCTGCCCAAGAAAGGGGTCATGCTGACGAGCCACTGAGGCGGATCGGGCCGGTGGAAGCGGGGTATCTCGGGTGCCTTGACAGAGGGCCCTCGGGGTGTAGAGGCCTGTGATGCTACGCCGGGCTGGATGAGGCGAGAGTGCACTGTGTGCTCGCCCATTTCGATGTCTCTCGACGGCCGTTTCACGCGCTTCACCTGAGACACCACATGAGACCAATCGCCCCGAGAGACGTGATTGATCTTGGCCGCAATCATACCATAGTAGCGTTCACTAGCTGATACTCGAGCCACCACCTGAGGACGAGCAGGGTGGTGGAGATGAAGGCAGACGCGAGCAGGAGGGTCTTGCACTGAGGGGGCACGGTGTACTCGGACGGTTCGTCAATCAGCATCTCCAAGAAGGAGAACCAGTCGGTCACTGCAGACGTGTGATGGGGAAGAAGAACATCACTCATCGAGAAGCGAGCATGGTCAGCCGTCTTTTCTTCTGGCTTACGCGCCGCGAAGGCTCCCAGGAGGATGAGCATCATATTCTCTCGGAGGAAGGTCTGCAGCGGGACTCGTCGGTTCCCCTCCCTGTCTCTGGTGGTGGTGGCCGAAGCCGACTGCGTGGCAATGGGGTCGGGTGCACTGGCCATGATCCTCACAAAACTCTCAAAAGGCGTCGTTCTGCGATGACTGACGTCAAGCCCCCGGTGTTGGCCCCCAGCGAGCTCACCTGACGTTCACCTTGCATGCACTCGAGTGACACACCCTTCTGCAGATGTATGGTGTGCTGCACCCAGGTGCGTGCGAAATGTTACACTCGCCTACATGTCGGTGTGCAGATGGACCGACAGAGACCAACAGGATGGACACAGGAAGCAGCAGTACAACAGCAGGCAGCGTTCGACGAACAGTTCTTTCCATACGCCACATGCAGTGTGCCCCGACCCTTCTATCAACAGAGGTACTCGTCGTGCGTTGTGCACCCTCCATGCAACACATCAGCAGCAGGCCACCACACATCATGGCCAATGGTCAGTCACTTGGCAGTGCCCGCCGTGGCCTGCTGGCGTGCCTCGTAGCCGCGCCAGTACACCTACACACACACACACACAATGTTCATTCAACCTGTGTGTGTGTTTGGCGCAGCTGTTTACCTGTCCGTAGCTGGCGTAGAGTTCCTCTCCTGGCGCGATGTCGCGCAGAGCTATCACCTCGGCCCTCCTGCACACACACACACACACACACACACACATACAGAGTGGCCAGCTGTGCATGGCTGGTGAGCGGTCTTACTTGAGGGTCTTGAGTTTGTTGAATCTGACGTTGATCTTGCTCTTGTCGAAGTTGTCATTGATATAACGAGCCAACACCTGCAGAGCCACGCAGCCAGGCAGCCAGCCAACCAAACACTTGGACTATGGCAACCATCAGTTGTGTGCCACACACTTCTTCTGTCAGACCTCTGGGTGTGGTCCCGCGTCGATGTGGGCGTTGAGTCCGAAGCCGCCCATCACATAAGTCCGGTCCCTCTGCTGCAGCAGCTGCCTGCACCACACAAGGCACACAGATCCATCGACCCTCCCCGTGTGAGATGGATGGATGGCCTTGCCCCATGGTTCGTTCCCCCTCTCACCTGAGAGTGAGCACAGTGCCGGTGTATTCGCAGAGCACCTCTCCCCGTCTGAATGCCTTGGAAGCGAAGAGCCCCATTCCAGCGCCGCGGATGAGAGACCGACGCACCTCCAAACCACGGTCAACACTCGCAGCATGCTCATGGCACTCATGGCCGCTTGTAGCAGCTGATGTCATGGGATGGATGCCATCACGCCCATCACGTCATCACGTGCAGAAGAGGGCCGCCTTTGGACACACACGAAGGCTGCACAAAGATGAACAGCAGAGATGAAAGGCGTACCGTGCCGGCATGCTGCTTCCCATGAATGTGCGCGGACGCAACGGGCTGCTTGAAACTTCTAAGCTCGCTCAGCTCTGGCCGCCTAGGGTGCTTTGTGAAACCCTTGCCAGGTGTGCCAGATCGGCGTTGTCCCTCTTTCGTCGACATCATGGATGCGGCGGGCTTTCAGGAGCGTCTCATCAATGATCTCGCAAGTAGGGAACGTGAAAAGGCTCACGGGACACTGCGCGCGTGTGTGTTTCCTCTTGTGCGCAGCGTCGATGGGAGTGCTGCAGCTGTATCTGGGCCACCGCCTCAAGATCTTCGACGCCATGAGATCGTTCGGCACCGAAACGCCCGTCACAGGTCAGCCAACTCATGAATTACACACACTCATGAGTGCATGGCGATGGCGATGCTGCGCGTGTTTGTCTCTCTGTGCAGCCAGTGCGTTGGCGACGAAGATGCAGCTGTCTGAGAGGTACATCGTCGAGTTCCTCAAGTCGTGTGCCGTGCAGGGGTACCTGATCAAGGCGCCAAACGATGAGGCGGCCTTCATCCTGCCGGCGGGCCACGCGTCGGCCCTCTGTGACAGGGAGCATCCCAACTACTGCGCCGCCTTCACGTGCTTCCTGCCGTCCATCACACCGATACTCGGCGCACTGCAGGAGGCCTTTCGGTGAGAGAGAGAGAGAGAGTGGTGTTGCCGTCCGCTGCACGTCCATCTGTGTGTGTGTGAGCGTGCAGGACGGGTGGCGGCATGCCCTACCATGACTACGGGCCGGACCTGTTGGAGGGCATCAGTGAGGGCAATCGGCCGTTGTACAAGCACGAGATGCTGCAGGAGTGGCTGCCAAAGACGAAGGTGTGGGACAAGCTGCAGACACCCGGGGCGAAGATCCTCGACGTCGGTGAGTGAGTGAGTGAGTGCTCGCTATCCACACAGCACACCCCACCATTCTCATGCAAGATGCCCTCTCTCCCCCCCCCCCTCTCTCTCTCTCTCCCTCTGTGTGTGTGGCAGCGTGTGGGGAGGCGTGGAGCACCATCACGCTGGCCAAGGGGCTGCCCCATCTCACAAACGTCATCGATGCCGTAGACCTAGACGAGTGAGAGAGGGAGGGAGGGAGGGCGGGACACACAACCGACACGCACGAACAACCAGTGGTCGATCGTATTGTGCGTGCCAGGAAGTCGCTTGAATTGGCGCGTCAGAATATCGAGGCGGAGGGCGTCAGTGACCGCATAGCGCTCCACCACAAGTACGCCCACGAGGTGTCCGACGGCGACTACGATTTGATAATGATCTGCGAGTCGCTGCACGACATGCACAATCCGGAGACGGTGCTCAAGTCCCTGCTCCCGCTGCTGCACGACGACGGTATCGTGTTTGTCGCTGACGAGGGCGTCCCGGACACTGAGGAAGAAATGCTACCCAAAGACCCTACCAAGGTCAGTGAGCCAGTGGGCCCATCCATCCATCCATCCATCCATCCATGTGTCTTGTGTCTGTGTGTTAGATCGGTTCGCCGTCGGATGAGCCCAACAATTTCTTGGGTCGACTGAACTACGGCTTCAGTGTGCTGCACTGCCTGCCCGCTTCCAAGTGCTGGCACTCATCCGCTGCCATCGGCACAGCCATCAGGGTAATCGTCCCCCACCCCACCAAATCCCCAGCACACCCACCCCTCCACCACTTTCTATACCTGTGTGGTGTGTACGACCGTGCGCAGCCGAGTACGCTCCGCGCCATCGCCAAATCGGCGGGCTACGATGTGGAGGAGGTGCACCACAACGGCTTCTGGCGCTTCTACCAGCTGACGCCTCTCGCACCGGCAAAGTCACAGGGGGCCTGATTTGAGGGAGAAACAGCAACAGCCGCGAGCGGGGAGGCGCTGGCTTGCACGGTGTCCGGTCACCTGATGTGATGTGATGTGATGTGATGTGATTGCTGCGTGTTTTCTGACGTCGGCCGGATTTTTCCACGTCATCTCCCGTGTCTTTTCGTGTTTCTTGGCTCGTATGCGGTTGTGTGTGCATGTGGGTGTACACTGGTGTGGTGTGGTCTTTCCTGTCTGCGTGCGTTGGGTCCCTCAAGGAGAGACAGACGAGCCTCTTTCGCTGGAAGGTTCGTAAGCCTGCTCCTGGAGGGTTACACGGATGTACCAGGAGGCACACATCCATCCAGCCTGAGGGCAGAGGAAGGTGCGTTGGCCCCTGGGTCGGTAAATGTCTGAATGTAAGGGTGTCTGTCTGTCAGTGCCTCTGTTTGCTAAGACTGCTACGATGCACTTGATGAATTCCCGATGTTATTCTCGTGGTTGTATGGAGGGCTTTGTGCGAGTGTGAGCAACCGAGACACAGAGAGTGGGCGGCACAGAAACACTGACTGACTGACTGGCTGGCTCTCAATCAGAGAGCCGCTTCCTGTTGCGGCTGCGGCAGTGTGCGACTGACCGGCACTCACAGACACAATGGGAGAGGACCCATAGTGGGTCTTGACTTGCATTCAAACAGTCAGCCCAGCCTGTGTGCACCTCACCCGCCTGGCATTACAGTCCACACACCTCATCCGCTACACTTATACACCGGCCGACCAAATGCCTCGACACACTCACCAAACAAACAAACAAAGCGGTGCCATTCAAATGCCCCCGAAAAAAGAGGAAGGCCGACCGATCAATTTCAAAGAACCAAATGGGAGAGCGGCAGACAGAGGGAGATGTCCTGGCAGTGTCACCATTTCTCGACGTACGGCCTGAGTTCCAGCTCGTGAGTCCATGCTGTTCTGTCCTGGGTGTGCAGGTGCCAGTAGGTGGCCGCTATGGCGTCGGGGTTCAGGAAGCTGTCCTCAGCACGGTCGGGCTGACTGCATGGATGGATGGATCGGATGCAACCACACAGACACATGGGCAGGTGCTTTCATGGGCATGGGCGTGTGAGTGTGTGGATGTGTGTGCCTACGACTTTCGGATGTGGTAAGTCATTTCGCCCTCGTCTGCATAGGACGCCCCGATCTGCCCATCAATCACTGTAGCCAACGAGGGAAAAAGACAGACACAAACATAGATACCCGCCCGTGGATGTGCAGACACTTTGCTTCACACACACCTGCTTACCGATGTGCGCCACGTGGACGCCATTGGGCTGCACTTCGCGAGCCACACACTGGGCCAGAGCCCTCAAAGCGAACTTGTGCACGGCCAGAGCAGCGAACCTCGCCCCGCCTCTCAGGCTCGCCGTCGCACCGGTCAGCAGAATGGTGCCTGGCACACAGACAGACAGCGCCGTGTGTCTGGGCTCTGTCTGTCTGTCTGTCTGTGTGTGTGTGTGTGTGTGGTTCCTTCCTACCTAACCTACCTTTCTTGTGTTTTGTCATGGCTGGCAGCACTTCCTTGATCGCGACAAAGGCGCCGGTGCAGCCTGCAATGATGCATTGCCGGCACACAGTGCACAGATGGATGGATGGATGGATGGCTCACTGATACGTTCTCACACGCGGTGCAGCCACAGCTAGGCTCAACACGTACCGACTTGCAGGTTGTTGACGAACACCGCCGTGTCAAGCTCCATGACGGGCGGTGGCGGCCACGACGGCATTCCACCGCCGGCATTGTACACCTGCATCTCAAACAGACGGAGAGAGAGAGAGTAAGAGCTCTCTGCATGTCATATCTGCTGTCATGCACCCACCGTACCAGCACTTCTACGTCGCCCAACTGAGAGCGAATGACACCGAAGGCGTCCTTCAAGCTCTGCTCACTCGACGCGTCGGCGCACACGCTGAGGGCCTTGCCACCTGCATTGCATACACACGCCAAGCACTCGGACACAAAAGCATCCGCCAAAGACGCCTGTAAGTCAGGTGTGCACCTTGTTTCTCGATGGTGGCCTGTAAGGGCTTGAGGTGCTTTTCTGACCGCGCCACGAGAGCCACTGGATACCCTTCCTTTGCGAACTTTCTCGCCACTGCAGCGCAAACACCAAATCACAGATCTCGGTGCAAGGGAGAACCTACAGATCTCAGACTGGTACTTTGATTGACTCGCTGACCTGATGTGCCGAGACCAGGCCCGATGCCAATCACCACTGCACAGCCGAACGCAGGACCTCCAGATGCCATTGCGCGGTTGCTGACCTATGTGAGTTGGAGAAGCTGCCGCCAGTAAATGAATGAGTCAAGAGTGGAGGATGATGATGTCTGGTCGTCTTGCTGCTGCTTTTTGTCCCAGCCTCCTCTTTTCCTTCCTCTTCCGCGAGCTTCTATGTGCAAACGATCCTTTTGAGCGATAGATCCGCAGGAGCATTACGGCAAGCAAGCAGCAAGCCCGGTTCAGCATCCAGCACAGCTCGACAGCTCCATGTTCCATCTCGACGCCGTAGGACCCATATGGGCAGGATCCTACTTCCCAGAGAGGCGCATGGCATCAGAGCGTCGTTATAAGGCAGCGGTGCTTCAGGCAGGCCCTGTTATCAAAGACGGCATCTTCGATTTTGACCTCACGTTTGACGTGGTGCGGAGAAAGGTTGCGCAGGCGGCAGAGCAGGGCGCCAAGCTGGTGGTTGGTGCTGAGGCGCTCATCGGAGGCTACGCACGGGCACTGGTACGGACCCGATTAGACCCGATTGCATAGATCTTTATCTCTTATGTACCTCTCTTTCTGCGTGTGTGTCGGTGTTTGTGTGCAGGGGTTTGTTCCGGGCACACCAGAGAGCAAGGACGTGTATCGGCGGTATGTCGAGGGCGCCATCGAGGTGCCATCGCCGCAGACGGAGCGGCTGGCCGGCCTGGCCAAGGAGCTCGGTGTGTACATGGTGCTTGGGGTGATTGAGAAGGACAAGGAGGCCTGCACACTTTACTGCTCGGCGCTGTTTTTCGACAATGAGGGGCAGCTGGTGGGCAAGAGGCGGAAGCTCGTGCCCACAGGTGGGCTAATGTTCCAGAGAGAGAGAGGGAGGGATAGGAGCTTTGCAAACCTGTGCATATATGTGTGTGTGTAGATACTGAGCGGCTGGTGTGGGGGCGAGGAGATGGGAGCACATTGCCCGTCATCAAGTCGCCTTTTGGAAGCATCGGAGCCGCCATATGGTAGGCAATCGACCTGCCATCGGGCCCGCAATCATTCATTTGAGTCTGTCTGTCTGTCTGTCACGTCTATAGCTGGGAGAACTACATGCCCCTGCTTCGCACGGCTCTCTACGGCAAGGGGGTGGAGGTCTACTGCGCACCCACACTTGACGACCGGGACACCTGGCTGCCCACCTGCCAGCACATCGCTGTCGAGGGCCGGTGTTGGGTGCTGACAGCGGTGCAGTATTTCACAGAGCCGGGGGCGAGTGCGCCGCTCTTCAAGGGAGGCAGCGCGGTGAGTGCTCAACAAACGAGCTTTCACGCCGACGAGTGTAGTGGATGACTGCGCGTGTGTGGATGTGTGTCGGGGGGTCTGTCAGATCATCTCTCCGTTTGGCAAGGTTGTGGCGGGTCCTTTGTGGGGCGAGGAAGGAGTGCTTGTGGCGGACATCGACCTCGATGAGGTGTGTCCATCCATCCATCCATCAACACGCCCACACACGCATCACACTCGCATCTGTCGTGGGTGTGTGCAGGTGGTGCGAGGGAAGATGGACCTTGATGTGGTGGGCCACTACAACCGCCCCGACATCTTCACTCTCACCGTCAACGAACGACCAAACAAGTCGGTCGTCATTGACAGCAGTGTGCAGTAGTACTCGTGGTCGGTCTTTTCGAACGGCCGCCAGTGAGTGTGTATGATAGCATTTGCTTATTTGAGTGAAGCCGGGTTTTGAATACTATTCTTCAGTCGAATGTCACACGCACTCGGCGAAATATTGTCCGCCCTGCACTAAATCCATGAGGACGTCTGTTTTGCATACAGTCGTTCGTCGCTGTCGTTGCCCGCTCGCTTGCAGGTTGAGGGAATACGTGGGGGCGAGATCCCGGGCGTCTCGCTTCCCCTCGGCTGAGGGCTTATTGCGTTTCTCCGGAGCCAGCGTCTTGCAAAAAGACAGATCATGATTCGTAGCAATGATTCTCCCTCGGCGAGAATTGGAGACGGGACGAGAAAATTCGATTGCGAGACAATATTTCGTCCCGCTCTTCACATTTTTGGCTCCGCGTCGCCTTGCAGCCTTCTTTCGGCCACAGATGCCCCGCTTCTTTGTCTTTTCATCTGCTTTTTGGCTTGTGTGGTCCGCCTCGTCCCCCTCTACCCCTCCCAACTCGTCCGGATTTCACCCGCCACTTCCTTCCTCTGCCGCCGGGCCACGAGCGAGGCCTCCGCCGGTGGCGCCCTGCCTTAGGCTGAACGGTGGCGAGTCACTGGCGACTGTCTGGCGTCAGCTGAGTGCGCGCACGCTTCTTTTGTCTTCAAAGCAGCCTCCCAGGTGAGTACCTTCTTTTTTTCTGTTGGCTGTTGCGGTATGGTGTATGACGGTGTTCAAGGATGACTGCATAGTCCGTCTCATTGCTGTGGTGATCTCACTGTGCCCTGTTGGCATGCTTGTGTTCTTTCTCCAAATGGTCGTCTCCTTTTCTCGACGAAGTCCTCAACGACAGCAGACATGGTTTGTGTTGGTGTATGTGTTTGTGTGCTGTGCAGGTGTCTCCCCCATGCGAATCGATCCTCAGTCGACGAAGGAAAAGAAGAGCAAAGCCGGTGAGACGAAAAAAAGAGAAAAGTCAAGTACATTCTGTATGTAGCGCCGCCGCAGACGACAAGGCGCGTCCGCGGAAGCTCCCCCCCATCGTCAGACTCTCTCTCGAGAAAGAAGGGAAAAGCGCCAAAGCTCTCCTCCTCTCCTCCTCATCTCTCGATCGACGCCCATCGCCTCATCGCCCGCCCGCCTCATGGCCTTCTACGCTTCAAACAAATGGTAACGAAACCCGGCCCCGACTTGTGGAGGCGCATCGACGCCACGGCAACACACAAACAACCACACAACCCCCCCGACGGCCTTCTCCCCTCCGTAATTCGCCCTTAACATATCACAATCATCGATCAACTAATTCCTCCGCTCCTGCACAGACAGACAGACTTATGGCAAGCATATGAAATGAATAGAGAACATACTGGACAGAGACCGCCAGCCGTGCATGCATGCGTGTATGTGTTTGTGTACGTGTCTCTTTGTGAGTAGCTAGCTAGCTCTTCTTTGTTTCTTGTTTGTTTGTGAGGGTCTTGTTTGTCGTTTGTTGCTTGGGACCGTAGACAGACAGACAGACAGACAGGGCGGGCTTTCTTCCTTGCTGGTTGGTTTGGTTCGTTGGTTGGTTCGCATTAGGACAACAGCTTACTTACCTTGGCGCAGGTACGCACGCAAAGACAGACAGACGAGGGAGGGAGGGTGACGTCTTCAACTGTGTCCCTCACATTTCTTCCACTCTCCGTCTGTTTGTCTGTCTGTCTGTCTGTTTGTTGTGCCTCCCTCCCATGTATTTTTGTACATATGTAATGTAGGCCGAGTTGGCGGCCTGGGAGGCCACACGGGAGTTCCATCGGAGCGGGACGCACCTGTTCACCTACCGGCCCCCTGTCATCGAGGCCTACGTCACGAGACTGCCCGCCGCCAGGGGGAAGCGCTTCAACTACCTCCTGAAATTCATCACAGTATACCTCGGCAATATCGCAGACCGGTCAGTGAGTGCGACGGATGGAATCTCCTGTCTGTCCACAACACACGCGTGCCACACACACCGCACGAACCAACGAACGACTGTTGACCAGTATGTATGTGTGTCTGTCTGTCTGTCTACGTGTCGGTGTGTATTTTCGTCTGTCTGCAGCATCGCCAAGAAATTGCCCCAGTCCTCCTACACCAAGTGCTCAGCCGGACACACGACCGTTGAAGACCGTGTGATGAGCTTAGTCCACAGCGGCGCCAGCCACACCACCGAGCGGCTCCAGCTCATCTACAGTTAACTGACTACACTACGACGGCTGGGCTGGGCTGGGCTGCATGCCATCCATGCATCTCCCAGACACACACACACACACACTCACACACATGTGCTAGTTGCATGGCTGAGCTCCGCTCGTGTGACTGACTGGATTACACAGGGAGGCGGGCAGGCAGACAGACGAGAGGCTGATCAGATCGGCCGGATGGAGGAGTGGATGGACGGACGGGAGGCGCGTGAGTGTGGTGTCTGTCTGTCGTCGACGTGACGCTGGAGGAGGTCAGCAGCCGAGGGCGCCAGGATGTCGACAGAGGAGCTCGAGTACGTCTGAATGCACCACACCACATCACATCACATCACACACACACAGATGAAGCATGTGTGTGTGCCCTATGCTCTCAGACAGGGCGCAGGAGAACCTCGCGCTATCACCGCCCAGACGGTGGCCAACAACGTCGTCAGCGGGAGCATTGTACTGGATCTCTTTATGGGCGCGGGTACGCACACACCCCTTCCTGCCCTCTCTTTTTTGTTGACATGTCTCTTCGTCTGGATGTGCGTTGAATTACATGTATTCAGGCAGCAACACCTCACCGGGCTATCATAGCGGCTCGTGGGGAGTTGCTGCAGGAGGTGTACCTGCGTGTGGTGCCGGTGGAGAGCGGGCCGATGTTCGTCAAAAAGGGGGCCCTCATGAGCACCAAAGAGTTGGAGTAAGTGAACGGCCGACACGCCAACACACAGTACACACACCTACATGATGACCCGCGTCATTGGGTCTTCCCTTGATTTGCCTGCCCATCAGGTATAGCGTGAGTGAGGAGAACATCGCCAACATCACCGCCCAGTCCATCG
>CDMY01000618.1:14348-41921 GCA_001179505.1 Vitrella brassicaformis | reverse complement strand
CCCCCCCCCCGTAGTCCGCCCCTCCCTCTCTGCGTGTGGCTTACTTGGCCGCTGAGAGCCACGACGGAAATGGCTTGCTCTCCGTATCATGAGTCATCCGTCAGTGCCTTGGTGTCGGTGAAACATGCCGGTGTGCCTCCAGCCGCCGTGTACGCTTGTCTGCCTGGTTGGTTATCGGTGCACACCCAGAACGGAGAGGCACACATTGAAAGAGGGATTCAAGTGCCATTTCTGATGGATGTTTTGCTCACGTCAGGCAGTGGGAAGCTCAAGCGGTGCGCAGAGCGGAGAAAACAGCAAACAGGGGCAGATGCGCCTCAAGTCGATCCTCCGTCGGTGGAAAGTACTCGAGTGGCTTTTGCGGGCCTGTCAATGGTTTTGGAGGGTCATTGTTACTTCAATGGACGTCACAAAGCGAGCAGATAAGCAGAAAACAAAGGCCGCGGGTCGGTGTGTGTGTCTTGGTGTGTGCAGGCAGTGGCTGCTGTTGGTGTGGCCTGAGCGGTTAGATGGCCGTGGCCTGTTGAGTCCCCGGCTGACAGGTGAGGTGCTCAACAAACGCACAGGCAAGAGCAGCAGACGACACAAGTGCTCATGCGGGGCAGCCTCTGTTTGCCTGTCTGTCTGTCTGTTGCACCGAGTGGGCCGCATGGGTGTGAGGTGCGGTGTGCTGGCCGTGGCGTCGGAGGGGCGATAAGTCATGTGAGGCGCTGGCCGATCGATTGACGTGGCAGGCGGCAGTGTGTCATGTCATGGGCTGGTCAAATGGCAGGGCAGCTGACATCCATGCGTCTGTGAGTGCGTGGGTGAGTCTGTGGGTTTTCCTTCTGAGTTGCGTGTATGTAACCTGGGTTGTCTGTCTGTCTGTCTGTCCGGTGTGATGTGTGTGGGTCTGTCTGTCTGTCTGTGTGTGTGATGCGTGTGTGTGTGTTGTGAGACGTTTGATGTCAATTCTTCCCGGCCGTCACGGGTTGGCCAATCAGACGAAAAATAGCACCGACAGTCAAAGATGAGAGTCACCACGCACGAGTCACCACACGAACCATACACAATGCAACACAAACAACACGACAAGCCGCCCACCGACTCACCGCCCACTGACCGCCCGCCGCCATCACACACACCACACCCCGCACCACCGCCTCCACCCGCCACCAGGCCGCTGTATCAATCGGCCTCCCACCTTTAGTTCCCTCACACCGCCCCCTCCGGCACCCGCCACAGGCCAGCGAGCATCTTGCGGGCCTTCTCGCGCCGCTCCTCGTTTGCCCACATGGCGATGGTGTGGTGGGACGCCTTGGTGCGGACCCATGTGGTTGGGTCGGGGAGGATCCACTCGGGGGGGTAGTGGGGGTACACCTCCATGTCGTAGTAGTATGGCTTGCTGTCGAAGTACTTCCCGGCGAGGTCGAAGTCGAAGACCATCTCGTCCTTCGGCGGGGGGCCCCACAAACGCATGGCATCCCCAACCGGATCGTAGTCGACGATCTGGTCCTCTCCTCCTCCCCCGCTGGCCCCTCCCTCCTCCCCACTGGTGGCGCCCTGGCCGTTGTCCTCCTCTCCTCCACTCCCTCCCTTGACGGCGGCCTCCTCGCCTTGCTGTGCGGCCTTGGTGTTATCGACTGTGTCGGCCGCTCCTTCCCCCTCTCCCTCGGCCCCCTCGGTCTTGGGTGGGCTGTCGTAGTGTGGGGCGGTCTCTTCCTCCTCTCCCTTATCATCTCCCTCCTCCTCTCCCTTATCATCTTCCTCCCCCGCCTGCTGTGCCCCGGCATCTTCCGTCTCGCCCGCCTCTTCGGTGGCGGTGGCCGCCTGGGGCTGCTGGGTCGGTTGGTGAGATGATGACCCAGTCATCTTGTGGGGGAGGCCGCGGCGTGTCGGTGGTATCCCCGTTGTGCTGCGCGTCGGTGGTGTTGTCGGACGGACCAGTGCTGCCCTGAGCACTGCATAAGAGACACATGCAGATGGAGAAACAGGGATGACAGAAGAGCCATGGATAAATGGTCGATGCATGCAGAGCAGCACTTCGTCCAGCTTACATCGTATTGTGGCCCAAAGCGCACCAGCCGTCCTCCACATCCACCTCGGCGCAGCTGACGGGGATCTCCCTGACGCGCTCGCGGGCCTCCTCCCTCTTGGCAGCCTTAAACGCCTTGCGCCGACCCCAATAGTCGAATAGGATGTAGCCGAGGTCGTTGAGGGCAGTGGTGGCCACCTCACGGTCCCCGGCCTCTCGGTAGAGGGTGTGGGAGTCCCCTCGGGGCGGCGCAGGCCTCACACGGCTGGAGTAGCTACTGCCCATGGTGTGCTGTGTGATGGGGCGGGTGGTGGGGGCAACAAATGGGCAGATGCTGCTGGCAGGCGGCTTCTTCGCAAGCTCAGACGCCCCCAAAGACGCCTCGGGGCCATATTTCCGCTGCAATGACAGGGCTGCTCTGCACAGGGCCATTTGTAAGCCGGGTCACGACAGTGCACATTGCAAGAGAAGCGGACTCATCGATTTCTCTCTTGTTCGCAGCAGTGGCTCAGCCTGTCTTTTTGTGAGGTCAGCTTCCTCGTGTGCATCCCAGCCGACCTGCTGGGCGTCATCCTCTTTGCACTTCTCATCCACCAAAGCAGGCACAGACGAAAGCCGCACATGAGATGCATGGCCGGCACAGCAGCGTCCTATCTGTGTGTCGGCCGTGGTGTGTGCAGGCATGTGTACGTCCTCCAGTACTTTTGTCTCGGGCGGCGGTATCTGCGACTCACCCTCTTCATGGCCATCGCATCCGCTGCTCTCTTGGTAGGTACATAAAAGCGTCCGTCCACATCACGGCAGACATGTCATTTGTGTCGTTGCAGCTTCGTGTGGTCGTGTTTGGGAGCCCCGCCGTTGGTTGGGGCGCGTTCGATACCAACATGTCAGTTATGCTGCAAGTCGCACTGTGGGTACGCAGAAGGGGCGGCATCCGCTCTGTTAAGTATGAATGGATATCGATTGATTCACTTCTCGCGTGTCAGGCGCTGTGTTTTCTCTGGGTTGTCAAGGATGGTGTCTCAAAGACCATCGTACAAAAACAAGCGAAGACACACGTGGGGAGACACACATGCGCTGGCGCACGTCTTGTGTGCTCTCATCAGGCTCCCCGCGTGTTTTGGGCGGTCCAGGCCTTTGTTCACCTGGCGTGGTTTTATGCATTAGTTGAAGTTGGCCTTCCCGCTTCGTCGCACCACCACAATCACGTCCCGACTGCGAAGAGCGTGCCGCAGTGGCTTCGCCAGTGCGGCGTTTTCGCAACGCTGGTTGGCTCCATCGCGGCTGTCCTCATCGGTGAGAGACATACAGGGCTTTTCTGGGCAATGAGATGCAGGAAATGACTGACTGTCATCCACAGGTATCCTTGCGGCGTTTCCCGACGACGGTGACTGGACTGTGATTGTCGTCCGGCGCCCGAGCGTTGTCCCACTGTCGCCGCGAAGAGCCCCAAACTTCCAGGTACGTGAGACACAGACACTATGCAGCACAGACACCTAAATAGACGATCGAGACATTGACTACAGGCGATCGATGTGATGTACCAAGAGGCCATTGAGGCCGGACTCGCAACTGGAGACCCGTCTCTCGACTCACGCACTTCGCCGGCGCCCTCCGACGCGTTTGGAAACTGGTAATGGCACTTTGGTGTGGTTATGTTCCCGCTTATACGAATCTATCCATGCCTGAAGGTATCATTTATTCCGGGCTGACCGCGCCACCACTCGACGGCACGGCAGGCGCCATCATCGCCACCGGAAAGCTGCACTGCGGCAGATATTGCTGGAAGACGTTGGAGGCCCGCCACGAGCTGACTCAGAGAGTCTGCGGCCACGCTTCCACACGCACAAAGGAGCGAGCAAGGCGCTGACTTCCCTGTCTTCTGACATTTGTAGGCAAGAGACATCTATGCCTCCAGCATTGCATTGTATGCCTATGTATCTGTCTATCTGAAGTGGCTTCTAAACTCCGAGCATCGGAGAGCCGTCCTGGTGATGCACCATCTGAGGTCAGCTCCGGGACATCTGAGACGACTCCTCGACGCCCATGTATTTCATTTCCGGCACCAAATGAAGCAGGGAGAGATGAGGGACATTTGCGAGGCCCGCTCACCCCATTGGCGCATCAGAGGAGGGCTTTCGGTCTGATCGGCAAAAGAGGTCGAGACGCCAGAGACAGGTCATGGGCGCAGGGGTTTCAGGGATGGCTGGACAAAAGGTGAACCGGTGACGACAGCTAAGTGGATGTCCCGTAATACGAGAGATGTGGTGTTTCTGTGCGGTGTCTGGCGGTCAGGTGCGGGATTGCGAAAGCCTGGCAGCAGACATTTTGTTGCATATCGAAAGACACTCTGACGTACCAGTCGCCTGTCGAGGGCGCGCCTCTCACGGAGATCCCGCTCATCGGGGCATCGATCCATCTCTTCACCGTACAACGAAACATTTGTGGAGAGACACACTAAACCAAAATGCAGTCATCCCCGCATCTGTGACTTCAGGACCGCGATGCATCGCCAGAGGCGTCAGCCCTCGCCGCCGTCTGTCCTGAAGGTTTTGAGATTGTCCCCGCACCGCCACCCCCTGACCCGCTTCCCATCTCAAGGGGCCAATCCAGCCAGAAGGATGAACCGACACAAGAGCTGCTCAGCGGCCATGGTCTCCCTCCAAGCATCGGCCAGACGCATCTGAGGGCGCCTCTCTACTTCAGGGCTGGATCTGTCGCTGGGCGCGATCGATGGGTGACGGAGCTAAAGAGGTCGACAGGGAAAGCCACCATGATGACGCAGCTGCCTCTAGAAAGCCGTGATGTCGAGAGAGCTATGGATGAGGGTGAGAGAACTTGCAGCCACTTTGGCCGAGTGAGTGCCTTCACCACGGTCCCGGAGGAGCTTGAAGGGGACAACGGAGATCCATCACCGCTGGTCGTGAGGGAGGTGTGCGTGGGGAATGATCGGAGACACGACCAAGCGGGACCGCCAAGCCCCCCTTGCCATTCATCTCCTTCGCCCCCACTGCCCAAACATCTCTCGTCCCCCGCCCTCGCCAGCCATCCGGCATTCACACACCACACACGAGCTGCAGGTCGGGTCAAGGAGAGCCCTGGGGTCTTTTCGGAGGATGATGAGCAAGGGGAGTTGTCGAGTGCCGACGATGATGACGACATGAATGGGGAAGCCGCGCTGCCCCTCACGATGCCATCCTTCCTTTCGACCAGCTCGGTGTTGATCAGGCCATGTCCATCGTCGATCGGAGGTAAGCCGATGGGAACATGAATATCTCGTCTCATCCTTGTTTTGCCGTGGCCGTTACAGAGCTGGATTTGGCGGACATTGGAAGCTCCTTCCTTCTCACTGACAGCCAGCCCCGCCATGCGCCCGTTAAGGATGACGAGCACAAAGCCTCACTTGGGAAGAAGCCAGTCTCACCAACGAGAGGAGGAGAGGACAATGAGAGCGAGTGCACAGGAGATCGGTGTGGTAGACAAGGTCAAACAAAGTTCGACAAGGTCAACAACCACGCCTGTATGCTGTTCGCCAAAGTGAATGTCGAATTGGACAGTCAGCCCCTCCTGCTCAAAGAAGCGATGACACGACGGCTCTTCGAGGTCTTCGTTGTAAGACTTGTCGGACCGGACAGGCTCAGTCTCAAATGTGTTGGCAAGAGATGGACAGATTTTGCTGAGCTGTGGCGAAGCGTAAGAGATGGCGGGCCCAGCGTAGAAGGAAAAAGTGAGATGGGGCAATTTCGGCGGCTGTTTGCGCGGCCGCCGTGCGGGAGTGGGAGATACGTGCGGTTTGACAAGCAAATGGAGAGAAGGAGAGACGACATGCAGGGATTTCTGAATGCTGTCGGGGAGACGTCTCCCGCTGCTCTGCTGGCGTTCGTCAACGCGCCGAATCCGGCGCACATCGATTACCTCGTCAAGGCATACTACTATCAGGGCACCTGGTATGGCACAACGCTTCGTGTTGCCGTCTTGTCTCTTCCGTATATCTGATTTGCACACGTTCAGGCGCCGTAACCACTTCGTCAGCAACATTGTTGTCACGGAGATCGCTGGAGACGTGTCATCGAGACGCTCCAGACGAGCGACGGACACAAGCGACTCCTCACTGCCTACGCCCTCGCACTCTCCGAGACATGTCTATCCTTCAACAAACGCAGCAGAAGACACTCCACGCAGCCCTCGACAGCACCTCCCCTACCGTGGTTGTCGATATGCCATCGAGATGAAGGTCGACACACAGACCAGGCGACTGTTCAAGACATGGGCTGATTTCGAGACTCTAAGAGCGACCCTAGAGGCCAAGTTCCCTTTCCTGCTGCTGCCCACTTTACCTTCCCGGCTTCAGCTTGGTCTGACGGGCATTGCCAATCATCACAAAGGGTCGGAGAGCTCGGGACGTGTCAAAGCCCTGGAGCAGTTCCTCACCCTGGTGATGGGCGACCCATGTCTTTGGTGCGACGATCTGGAACGATGGATCGACACTCCCCCGTCTGGGGGAGACACCGATTTCACTTATATGCTGCAGAAAAAGGGGGCACGGGAGAGAGGCAGAGAAGGCGGCTGCAAAATGGTGGAGGGGGCCGATCGGAGTAGGGATGGCTCCACGAGAGGGCATGGCAAGAGCGCGTTTTGGCCTTTTCTAACGCGGTCAGCTGTGACAGCGGATGATGTGCGTGTCAGTGTGGATGGACATCAAGCCCAGCTATGATCGATATCTTCATTTTGCCTTCAAGTAAAAGACACTCATCAGTGTCCTTTGTGGGGCTGTGGGGCATCACTGGCATGGATGGCTTGTGGGGGAAGGAGACGAGTACATGCACTCTTGTTTACTCATCTTTCCTCGTTGTTTTCCTTTCAGTGCATTTGCTTTCCTTTCCACCCCACAATATTACACAAGTGAATGCCCACAGTAAGTACTAGTTGCACCAGGAAGTTTGCTTATGAGAGCGCAGACAGAACGAAGAAAGAGGAAGAGAGAGAGACACGGCAGACCAAGAGACACAGACGTCTGACTGACTGATCACTGACCATCACATGGGGGCACTCACACTGACATCAAGCGATCGACGTCCAATATTTAGACACATGCATACGTGTACACCACGACGTCTTGGGTCGACTGACTGACTGACTCACTGTTTGTCTCTTCTCTCTTTGCTCGACCGATTCATTCGTCTGGCCATCCGGCTGTCGGTCACACCAGCATGCCGCCCAAGGGTGGAGGCAAGGGCGGCAAGGGCCTCTCGTTCGACGAGAAGAAGCGCAGACTCACCGACGCCATGCACAAGAGCAAGTCATTCTTCACCATGAAGCAACTAGAGAAGCTCGGTAAGTGATCACACGCCGCTGCCCATGGTTGATTGTGTCTCACTCTGTCTGTGTGCAGCTACTGGTGTCGGGATTGTGCTTCAGTCGGTCAAGGACGTGGTGAATGAGCTCGTGAAAGACGGCATCATACTCACAGACAAAGTCGGCGCATCCAACATCTAGTGGTCAGCCAACTCCATCCATCAGGCGAAACACGTGCATGGATGTGCCGTTCTTTGTGTGTCTGTGTGTGGACTGGCCGCGCAGGGCGTTGCCATCTGAGCAGAAGAAGGCTCAGGAAAGGCTGCTCACCTCGTTGCGGTGAGGCGGCCTTCCTGTCTCTGTGCCATCAGTGTGTGTCATCGAGTTGTTGTGTGTCAGTGAGGAGGAGGCTCGTCTGCGTGATGAGCTCGAGTCGATGTCGGTCAAGCTGGACGAGGCCCGCAAGAGTGCCGGTGACGCGACATACAAGGCCAACCTCGACAAAATGCTCACACTGCAACAGGAGACGGAGGTCACACTCACACGCACAAGAGAAAGACAAGGAGAGACATGGTGTTGTGCTGTGTGACAGGAGTTGGACAAGTCGCTGGCTGCGTTCCGTTCCAACGACCCCCGTGCCATCCAGCAGAAGCGACAGGAAATCGACATGGCCAAACAAGCCGTCGAGAGATGGTAAGACATGCACTCATTCGTCTAGCGACAGGCACGAGCTCCCTATCTCTCTGTGTCCTCTGTGTGTGTGTGTGTGTGTGTGTAGGACCGACAACATCATCACGGCCCGTCGATGGATGTCCCGTGAGCAGGGCGCGCCGCTGGAGGAAATCAACAAGCACTTCGAATTCCCACCAGAGCTCGACGAAGAATGAACAAACGGACAAAGGAATACACGCATCTGTGACCGGCGGAGAGATACAGAATGTCTGCGTGCGTACGTCTGGTGTGTGAGGACTGATGACGTCGACGTACGTGTGAATGCGCTTCATCGCAATGTTCGCGTTCCTTTCCAGTCCGTGTGTCACATGAACTAACATCTAACCACACCCCCGAGGAAACACGCACGTCAGTCAGCAAACGGAACCCGAGCGGATGATTATATCAATCATCAAGAAACATGTCAGTCGTATGTCTGCCGTGTGTTGCTGTGTGCCTTTCACAAAAAGTGCATTGTTGTGTGGGTGTCTCTTACAAAAACCGCCAACTAGCGCAGTCACACACACACACACACACACAGTCGTCAGGATATAGCGCGGTCCAGCTGGGGAAAATCGGGCGCTATATGTTCCTACTTCTAGGGCAGATCGATCCAGCAAACCAATCCATGCAATTAAACCAAACCCAGGCCGCCCCCTTCCCCAAAATCACAATAATCAAAGACGGCCCACCCGCCGGCCCCTCAGGCAGACAGGCAGGCAGTTGGTGTGGTGAGACTGGGTTTACTTGCCGTAGCTCTTCATCATGTCGTGCACAGCCCACCAGGCGGGCTTCTGCGCGTAGTTCTCGTCGTAGAGGAGTGGGCGGGAGTTCTTGAGCCACGTGTTCTTGTCGGAGACGCCCCACATGACGAAGGCGGTGCAGTTGGGCTCTTCCAGGCACACTGCCATCAGCCTTGAATACACCTCAGCCTGCAATGACAAGGGATACATCTACCTGTAAGGTGAGAAATGCGTCCGTGGCCTGCCTGCTCCACGCTCTCCCTCCCCACCTACCTGGCGTGCAGCCTGTCCGTTGTCCCAGTCGGGGCATGGGACCCATTTGTCGCCGCCCACCATTTCGCCAGTGGGGGCCTGCCACTCACCGCAGCCCACGTCCAGCTCGGTGAACTGGACTTCCAGGCCGAGCTCGCCGTATCGCTGGATGTTCTTGCGCACACCGGGGACCAGGTCGTAGTAGGTGTTGATGTGCAGCTGGAATCCCACGCCGTCGATGGAGTTGTCCTTGGCCAGACCCTTGACCATGTTGAACATGGCGTTGGACTTGCCGCTCGACCAACCATCCTGGGCAAACCACCAGACCAGAGACATGGAGGGAATGGTGCTCGCATGTGTCTCTCGGTGTGTCGTGAGTGCGTACCATCGAGGCGACGCCGTAGTCGTTGTAGTAGAGCTTGAATGGCTTGCCCTTGGCCGACAGGGCCTTGTGGGCGAGGTGGAAGGAATACGACACCCAGTCGGGGATGGCGGGGTACAGGGCACCGTCTTCGCGGTACTTGGGGGTCTTGCCACCGTCAGGCTGGTTGTCGTTCAGAGCTGAGTGCACACACCAACATCAGCAACATGCCTCTGCACTGTGTCTGCCTGGACGCCCTCTCCCTCCGTCCCTGTCTCACCTTCGTTGGCGACATCCCACCAGAGGGCCTTGTCAACGTAGTGGTCGACCACCTTGTCGGTGAAGGTCTTGAGGGCAGTTTTCTTGTCGTTAGGGCTGAGTCCCTTGAACCAGCCCGGGATGGAATAGTACCAGGCCAGGGCGTGGTAGCGGAACCCCATACGACTGGCTTCGCAGAAATCAGCTATCCTATTGAGACACGCCGACACACAGAGACATGCAGATGGATGGGTCGTTCCTTTCTTCCTTAGCCATCCATCGTACTGACTTATCGCAGAGGCCCCAGTTGATGTTGTTGCCGTTGCTTGGCGCCATTTCTGACATTTTGCATTCCCACTCGGCGACGGCCATGTTGTACTGCTCAGCGAGGGTGCGGAGGTATTTTTGGTCGTTCATGTTGGCCGTGTTGATGGCCGAGCCGATGTAGAGCTTACGGCTGTCTGCCAACGCACGAAGAGTGCCTGGATACGCACATATGTGGAGAGAGGGACACAGAGAAGATATATGAGTTCGTATCATTCGTGGGCACAAGTGGACAACTAGGCACACATACCTTCTTGCGACTTGCCGAATTTGATGAAAGAGTCCTTAGTGGTAAGCTGGAACTTCTCCTGGCCGCCCGGGTTCGGAGCACCAGGAGTGTCCGGGGCGTCCGGGGCGTCAGGCATGGGCGGAGCTGACCACACAACAGGCATTCCATTCATGCACCAGTGACAGTGACACATGAACCGTAGCAGAGCAACACTCATGCCATGTCTCCCTCCCTCCCTCTTCTATCTACGGCACAGTCTAGTCTGCCCCGGTTGCGTTGCCTTATATATCCGTACCTCCTTTGCACTGTTTCGGTCCAGAGATAGTCAGCGCATCCCCAGTCTGCTTTGTCTTCTTCTGTTTCGACCGGTGCAGCTTGCATCGCATCTGCAGCGGGACGAAGGTGAAGGCGTTGCACTCCTTGTTCCCCTGACACAGGTGCTGGCACGCCTCGGCTGTCAGCACGTTACGCACCCTGAGCACGAGCTTGCTCTCGAACTGAACGCCCTCCTCATAACACTCTGGCAGCCAGCCACACCATGAACGAACGAGACACACACCGACACAGAGAAGAAAAACCCAAGGGGGCATTCATTCCCCCTCTCATAAGATTCCGGCATGCATACCGGGGAAGCATGTCTTTGGCCCAGTGAGGGCCCTCGGGTCGTCTTTCGGTTTGCCCTCGAGGGCCTTCTCGGACTTGAGCCAGCACTCCTTCTCGTTGTCGCGGTAGTTGAAGACGGCGCACTTGGCGTGTGCCTGGCACTTGGACTGGCAGTGCTCGGCGGAGCTGATGTCCTTCCAGTTCACCACATCGGACCCCGCGTAGTCCTTGCCCGGGGTGTAGCAACCTGACGGATGGGAAGGAGAAAGAGAAAACAGATGGGGTGGCGCCGATGGGCGACATATGGATGGCTTGCCAGACGCTCCTCACCTTCTGGCACTTTGAGGCCTCTCAATGAAGCCCCCTGGTTCGATGTGGCATCTTTTGCGTAGGCCCCAGCGGCCAAGACCACCACCAACAAGAAAGCAGCTGTCGTGGCCATTCTACGCCTGTCGTTGTTCTCCGGCCCCAGAGCACGACGATCCAAGAGGGGGAGCGGATCTCTGGTGTTTGAGAGCCTACAAAAGTCCGGTGGTCAAGCCTGACAGGTAGCCTAGACGCCCTTGACAACACTGCGGTGGCCTTGGCCGGGCATTCGCCCTTTTCGGCAAAACCCTGAAACCCAAACCCTACACCATTGAGGCCGAGCTCGGTCCCAGATGAGAGGGAAGCAACTGGAGGAGATCTGATCGTTAACTTATCTTTCCAGCGCCAATGTCGTCATCATGGGTGAAGATGCTCTGCCTTGTGTGCATAGGCGTGTTCCTCAACTTCCTGCAGGTACGCACAACAAAGGTTGTGTGTGATTGGAGGGAGATCCATGCGTCAAGTGCTGTGGTGCTGTGCTGTTTGTGGTGGTGTCAGAGGATGATCCTTTCGTCGGCCATCATTCCGATGAGCGGCTCGATGGGATGGGACAAGCAGCAGCAGGGCTTTGTGCTACAAGCCTTCTTCTGGGGCTACGTGTCGACGCAGATCATCGGCGGCTCTGTGGCTGACTATTCTGCGAAGGAAGTGCTGACCGTGAGTGTGGTCGGCAGTGCCCTGCTCGGTGCCGCCACACCTTCGACGGTAACACACAAGCGAAGGAGCGTGTGTGCTTGCAATTGTGTTCATTGATTCATTGATTCGCTGAATGCAATGCAGACGCTCCACTCTGGGCTCTGGGGCCTGATTGTTGTTCGAGTCGCGATGGGTCTTGTGCAAGGCGCCATGTATCCCAGCATCCACTCACTCGTCAGCCGGCACATCCCCCCCTCCAGCATGTCGGTTGCCTCTGCCCTCCCGCACTCGGCCTTGTACGTGGGGCTCGTGTCCGCCTTCTTCATCACGCCTCTCGTCGGCGGCAAGAAGGGGGAAGTTGTCCCACCAGCAGCAGCAGACACAGGCAGCAGCTGGTTGCAAACCTGGTTCCCTGAGTGGAGCCTGCCCTTCTTCCTCTTCTCGGCCGCAACGCTACTGTGGCTTCCCTTCTGGACGGGGCTTTCTTTAGGCGGCAAGGAGTCCACTAGCGATGCCGCTAAGAGTGAAATCCGCGACGGCCTGTCGGTGCGTGTGAGGGGTCTGAGCGAGAGCACTCGGACGTGTGCCGAATCATCCAGCAGCAAGGTGCAAGAGGACAACAGCCCCACTGAGGTGAATCGCCTCAAGAGTGACGACGAGCTGATGAGTCCACAGCCCGTCCCCTCCGTCCCGTCGGAGGACGCCATCTCTCCACCCCTCCCCACCAGGCCCCACATGGACTCCCAAGACAGCCCTGCTGCCGCTGACGACAGTCCGCGCAAAGGCGAGCGGACTGGCCTTCTTTCGTTGGATGCCCCCAAACTCCCCGTGCGAGAGAGGAAGGACTCCCCGAAGCGCCCTCCGCGCACCCTGCCTGTGCAAGCGAGGCTCAAGGCGGCGATGGAGGGGAAACGAGAGCGTCCACCTGCACAAAAGGCTGCCAAGCACACGTGGCGTTACACACTGCGGATGTGGTTTGCGTTGCTGTCTTATCGGAGTGTGTGGGCTCTTCTCGGGTGCCATTACGCTGTCTGCGGACCTAGGGTGAGCACCCAACGGCACGCCCACACGAAACGGTCTGAAACCTTTGTTCTGATCCTTTCTTTTCTTTTCCTCCGCACACAGATCGCGCTGATGACGTGGGCTCCTTCGTTTATCAACGACCGGTTCTCCGTCTCTGATGCAGAGCTGGGGTTCTTCTCGTCACTGCCCTATGTGGCCATGGCGGTTGCCAGTGCCTTCGCTGGTCTGCTCGCCGACATGATGATCCGAAAAGGGTAAATTGGTGTGCAGCTGAGCTAGTTGACAGTGCCTTCTCGCTGCCAACAAAATAATTGGGCAATCAATATCTCTGTTTTGCTTCCTTTGCTGTTCTCCATCCAGATGGCGCGTGATTCATGTGCGCCGGTTCATCCAGGCAGTGTCGATGCTGACGGCCGCCCTGGCCATCCTGGGCCTTGCTTACGAGGCCGCCTCGCCCCTCGTCGCAACACTGTTCCTCACCCTGGCGACTGGGAGCGATGCACTGGGGTACGGAGCGCTAAATGTGATGCACTTGGACATGGCGCCGACGATGGCTGGGCTGCTGTACGGGACAAGCAACACATTCTGCAACCTCGGGGGGATCGTTTCGGTGCCGACTGTGGGGTGGTTATTGAGGAAGGGCGAGGAGGCGGGAATGGCTGTGGGCGATAGGTGGCGATGGGTCTTCTTTATGGTGAGGGAGTGAGTGATGAGAGCAGGGATGCGCAGCGCCCACATACAGACCTCCACAGCACATGCCTTCGTCGTTCCCCTGTCTGTGTGCATCTGTGTGTGCAGTGCATAGCTCATTATCTGATTGGTGTTGTGTGGTGGCTGTGGGCGTCGAGTGATGAGCGCATCGACACAGCACTCGAGGCCAGGCTCAGGAAGCAGCACAGCGGTGCAGACGAGCGGGATGCGAGTGGTGGGGGTACGGCTGCTGTCAAGGAGGGGCATCACGGTGCTGAGAGCGGGTCATCAAGTGTGTGAAGACGGTGGTCGATGGATGGATGGATGGAGATGCTTAGATGATGAGCATTGCCCCCCTGTATGGCATGGCATAGCATAGCGTGGTATGGATGGCGTCGTGTGGCATGGTTCGCTCGCTGCTACGGTAGGTACGGCACTCGTGTGGAGCTGGCTGACTGTACCGTACGGATTTGTTCATCGGTCGTGAGTGACATGATGTCGGTGAAGGCGACTAACTGTGAAGGTCTCCCTTCCTTCTCTCAAGCACCGTCATGCAATCCAAGTAATGTCCCCTGTACAGTCAGTCAGTCAATCACTCTGCAGGTCTGAGAGGGGGGCCCCGACAGGATCGGTGGACCGGATCAGGCCTTTGCTCTCGAGAGTGAGGCACTTCTGCAGCAAATCCACCGCATCACGGTGCCTGCACAGAGACATCACACACTTCCATCCATCCATACCATCGATCAGAATCGCAGTAACCAACCGTGTGTGTTGTGTTGTGTTGTCCTTCACTTCACCTCACCTTTGGGCCCTCTCACGGTAGAATTCGATGGGCACGCTGTGGCGCTGAATTCGGTCCCTGACATCCCAGAGACAGCAGACAGAGAGGCCCATAATGGCCAATCGATGGTGCACTTGTTGGCCTGACTGACCACGAGTCGACGCTTTTCTTGAGCATCCCCTTGAAGTGATGCATCTACATACACACACAAAACATGTTATGTTGTCTGGTCTGCCGTCCAGTCCATGTGGGTCCGTCCGTCTGTCTGTCTGTCTGTACCTCCTTGGGCCGCACGAGTGTGTAAGTCGCCCCGAGCCTGCCTGCGCGTGCTGTGCGGCCAGCTCGGTGGATGTACGTGCGGAGGGACGTCGGCACTGACCGAATCGAATCAGCAGGCAGGGCAGCTCGTGTGTGTGGCGTGTGCAGGGAGGGTATGCTATGCGGGCGTGGCGTGGAGTATCTCTCTGACTGACCGTCATAGTTAAGGACGCCATCCACATCGCTGATGTCGATACCTACACGGCCACACCACATGTGCCAAGCATGCACACGATGGGCCCTACTAGTCGTTGCTGGGCTCGCTCTCACCTCTGGCCACCACATCGGAGCACACCAGACACCCAATCGAACCGCTCCTGCACACACACACACACATCCACGTGGACACACACCTATTTCCCCACGAATGTCACTTGAAGTCCTTCATGAGCTTGAACCGCCGTTGCTGATTCAGTGACGCCGAAAACTCCGCCACGCGAAGGCCAGACAATCCACCATCACCACCCTCTTCACGCTCGTCACCCTCCTGCCCTTGTCCTGCCTCCATCTGGACGAGGATCTGCAGCAGCCTGGCCAGCCGATGGGCCGTATCTCGCGAGGCGCAGAAGACCACACACCGCAGGCGATCCTCACCGGCAGCAGAGACCTGGCCCGTCAGGTGGAGCATGATGTGTGTGAGGGCGAGGGTCTTCTTGTCGTCCTGGCAGACGCAATAGAACTGCGAGAGGGATGCCGGCGTGCCGTACTGGCCGGTGTCTGACGAGAGGAAGAACAGGGGCCGGTGCAGCTGCAGGTGGGCCATCTTCTGGGGGTTCTTGGTCATGGTCGCTGACAGCACTGCACACATGACATGGTCAAGAGGGATCCGGTCCATCCCTTCTGTGTGTGGCGTATCTGGTTTTCATGCCTCTTACGTAGTTTCTGAAGCGGGCATCTTCCTGTGTTGAGGCTGACCATTTGGCGACCTGGACCGTCCGACATGCCTTGAGGTGGTCCATGCCGCCGATGGACCATCTGCATGACCACCTGCAGCCACTGCTGATACGCCTGCATCCACACCACACACAACACACATGCTCCCCTGTGGAAATGAATCAAGGCATCGCATCGACGGGTACATGTCTGTCGCCCACACCTGCGTGAGCAGCCGGTCTGCCTCGTCCAGCACAAGCCACCGGACGGCCGCGAAGATGCCTCCACCCCCTCCCTCGTGTCGACAGTGCTCCACAAGCCGACCAGGGGTGCACACCACTATGTCAGGGGGGCCGCTACCGCTGCTGCTGCTGCTACCGCCGATCTGCCGCAGCTCCTCGCTGAAGGACGTCTGGCCGACGAGAGACACTGCTCGAAGAGTTGCTGTGGATGGGCCTGTGTAGGATGCGTGCGGGGTGCCGCAGAATTTGTTGAAGACGGTGTGTACCTGGTCGGCCAGCTCGCGTGTGGGCACGATCACCACTGCACGGATGCGGGGCACTGCATGAATGCGGGCAATGCAGACGGGCAGGGGGAGGGGAGGAGGAAAGGCGAAGGGATGAAAGTAAGTATCAATCCATCCATCCCATCCCATTGCAATGTGATTGACCGGATTGTGTATTTATTACCCAGTCGGTCATAGAGCACTTGCACGATCGGAATGACGTAACACAGAGTCTTGCCCTGACCTGACACAGACAAACAGACAGACAGACAGACAGACAGACAGAAGTGAAGCCATTGGCATTGAAAACGTCCGTGTCCGTGTGTGCGTGCGGTTGTGTGTATCTGTCAGCTCATCCACCCATATATTCATCCATCCCTCCATCCATGTATCCCTCACCTGTGGGCGCCGCCACGCACATGTCCGATGCGAATGAAGAGTCCACGTCGGCATCGGAGCCGCGAAGCAAGAACGGAATCACAGCCTCCTGAACTGCACACAACACAACACAATACCATAAGAGATAACAAAACAACACAACACAAACACACGCGGCCCTCTCCGCCCGTCGTGTCGTCCAGGCCACGGTCTCACTTGGGAAAAGATGTCCAATCGAGTTGCGTCTGAGCACGTCCACCACCCTCGGATGCAGCGCAACGCCCCACTTGGAGAACCACCCACCGACACTTCCCTCGTCAAACCCATTGTTATTATCAGCAGAGGCGCCCCGCTTCCTCTTCCTCTTCTTTCTCTGGCCACCACCTTGCTTCTCCTCTTGCTCTTCATCAGCCATTGCTGCTGCTGCCTTCATGGGCTGCACCACCCAGTATCGCGACGTCCAATCGGGCCGCGGAGTGGCCGCTTCCGTCGCTGATGAACCAGACGGTGGACCAGCACCCTGATCAGTGACACCACCTTCACCAAACAGCGACTTGGCGTCCTCGGCATCATCCTTATCGTCTTGATCTCCCGTTTTCTCGTTGGGCGGCGGCCGTGGCGACTGGCGGACGGCTGTGGGATTAAGCATGCGGCGAATGTCGAGCAGTGAGCTGAAGTCGGCTGCTGCAGGGGCACTCTCGTCCTCAGCTGGCTCCTCGGAAGTGTGCTGTGAGGTCTGGACCTGATGATCTTCCTCCATTCCGGCGTCCTTGGTTTCGTCGACTCTTCTGGCCGTGGTCTTCCTCCGTCTTTTCTTGCGGCCTGCCTCTTCTTCCATTGTCTGGCTATCAACAACACACTTTTCGAGCCTGTGGGAGGCAGATTTGGAACTCACGGTCAGCAGCGGGGGGATTCACGGCAGCGGTTTCAGGGAGCACCCTAGGCGGCCTGGCGGCCAAGTCCCCTGTTGGTCTGTCCAACATGAAAACACGCACCCTAACAGGCAACCCGGACACGCAACACGCAGCACGCAGAGGGCAGATGCAGCAAACAGGAGGATATGCAATGCGCTGCGAACGACGGCAACATACAGGCAGGCACACAACGTCGCACACACGCCACCCCAGCAGCAGCTTGAAGGCGGCGTGCATGCGTGCATCCTGCACCATGACTCCATACGTAGATACCGCCCATCCCCAGGTGGCCAGCCAGTGCAGATCGCCCAGTCACACACAAACACGCCCTTATAACAACCACGCACGGAGTGCTGGGGGTGTATGAGAGCGCGCCGCCGCCCCACTCTCCATGGCGGAGAGGGGCGGCAGGCGGCCGACCCGTAGACCCCCTCAGTGCACGCCCATATACACATCACCGCTGGGATAAGTAGAAGGGCGGCAAGACACACACACAGACCACGCCCACATCCACACTCACACCCCTACACACACGCACACGGCATCTGCGAGCTTAGCCGGGAGGAACTGCCACGCGGGGAAGGGACACGACAAAGATCGTCAGGCGTGGGTCCCGACGAGCACACCCATCGATTTGTTGCATCCATCGATGAGTGAGTCGGTGCGCAAAGATCTCCGGTCGCCACTCATCGGGACGGAAGGCAAGTCGCCCACCCATCACCCCAACGCACGCAATGTGGTGGCTGACTCGTCGGGGGGACACGAGTCGCTCATCAGACCGCCAGAGGGCAGCGCGGCACGGGGAGTGACCTTCGACGAGCGAGGGAGGGAGGCTGCTGCTGCAAGTTCGGGCTGTTTTGGGAGGGGATACAAGCAGGAGATCATCGATGGCAGACTGCAGCAAGTGAGTGGAACGAATGGATCTGATCTGACGCCACACCACACTTGTGGTATGGATTGGTCCCCCCCCCTGTGTGTGTCTGTGTGTGTGGGTGTGGTGTGCCACCACCACAGCGTCCTGTCCGTGTGTGGGTGAGTTTTGCGGCCTTCTTCCTGTGCGCGTGGATGATAGCCTCCCTGTCGATCCTGCCGAGCACCAACCTGCCCCTGCAGCCCCAGACAGAGCTCCTCATCAAACTCTTCCTCATCCTGCACTTCGCCATGCAGGGCATCGGCGCCCTCCTGTTCGGCTTTGCGGCCGACTACTACGGCCGCAAGAAGGCTCTCCTGGCTTGCTTCGTCGTCATGTGTGCGGGCTCGGCGGGGTGCTTCGTGCTCACCGGGCAGGTCAACATCGCCGCCATGCAGCTGCACCCTGCACAAGCGAGTGTCCTGCCGTCGTGGGTGTGGTCTCTGCTGATCTTTCTGGTGGGCACTCTGTTGTCGTTCGGCTGCTGCGGTCTGTATCCGGTGGTGGGGACCTTCGCCATCGAGAGCATGGTTGCGTCGGTGCATGACGGCGATGAGGAAGACGAAGAGGAAGAGCGTGAGCATGAGCATAGTCAGGAGGATGCCGAGGAGGGGGAGAGGGAGAGGAGTAGGGAGCGGCTAAGGCGGGGCAGCAACTTTGAGGGTACGGGTCAGATCCAGCCTGACGTGTTGGGGCTGGGCGGGCGGCGAGGGAAGGGGAGAGAGAAGCTGGCCGTGTACCCGGGAAGGCATGTGCAAGTGGCCTGCCTCTTCTGCATGCAGGGTAAGGTACACACACAGACACACAGACAGACAGCTGAAGCGGCCAAACAGGGTTGGGTGATGTGTGGGTCATTCATTGTCTTGTGTCTGCCTGGTGTGGTCTGGTGTGATTGATGGGATCAAATCAAACAGGTTTGGCGCACATCTTGGTTCGGCTGACGGTGGTAATAGCTTTTCGATATGTCCCCAGCATGACCAGGGGGCTCGCGTGGAGGTCAGGGAGGGGGGGATGGGAGAGCTACACAACAGTCCACCCAGCCACCCAGCCACCTGTGGTCGTATGGGAGGTATCTGCGTGTGTGTGGGGGTGTGGTGTCTGTCAGGATTCTCGTGGTCGTTCCAGTGGTCCCCTCCATCATCCTTTTCTTCATCACACTCATCGCATGCAGAGAACCGGAGGTACTATCGCAACACACACACACACACACACACAGACAGAGAGAGAGAGAGGGAGAGAGTGCACATGTGAATGGATAAATGTGTGCAATCGTGTCTGTCGTGCATGGCATGCAGGTGTACAAGCTCCACCGCACCCGGCAGCATTTCTGCGGTTTCCTGCGGACGACGTGTCGTTACGGTCGGCGTACGATGCGGGCCATTTTGGGTGTGACGCTGCCGTGGGCGCTGTTTGACTTTACCTTCTACGGCAACGGCGTCTTCCACTTCCTTCTCGTCCACCAGATCAGGGGCTACGACAGCGCATGGCAACAGAACCTCACATCACTCGGTCAGCCAGCCCAGGCCAGGCCAGGCAGCCAGCAGATTTAATGAGCGCATGGGCGTGTGCGTGTCTGTGTATGTTTCTTCCTTTCTGTCGTGTGTGTGTGTGGCGTGGTTGGGTGCCATGCAATGCAGTTGTGGTGTCTGTGTCATTTGTGGGCTACGTGCTGGCCATCTTCCTCATATCGGCCATGGCACCCAAACAGGTAGGTGGGCCAGGCGCCAGGCCAGGCGAGGACCAGAGGCACCCCCCATTCATTCAGTGTGCTGTGTCTGTACCTACCGTCTCCCGCTCTCCTCTCCTCTCCTTGTGTGTTGTATCTTGTGTTATGTGATGTCATGTGTGCAGCTGCAGCTAGTCGGTTTTGTGGTGCTGGCCTTTGTCTTCTACGGACTGGCGCTCTCACTGTACAGGTCAGTCAGTCAATCTAGGCGTCGGTCAGACACACACATGACATGATACACACCGGAGAGGAGAGGGGACATTGGATGTGATGTATCTTTTGGTGTGTTGTGTTGGCTGGGCTGCATGGCGTGTTTGTTTTCATGTCATGTGGTGTGATGTGGGTATGCAGTATATCAAGTTACTCGAGCCACAAGATCCGTGACTACGTGGGCGCGTCACTCTTGTACGACTCGGTGTTTAGGTTCTTCAACTTCCCCCCCAACCTCACCACATACCTCATACCCCTCGAGTGCTTCCACACACAGGTATGTGCTGTGCTGTGCTGTGCTCCGTCCACCGCAGGCAGTGTGACACACATGCCCTGCCCACCTGTGTGTATCTCTGTGTGGGTGCCGCATGACATCAGGTGCGCGGGACGTTTCACGGCATTGCGACAGCAGCAGCCCGTGTGGGTGCCCTCCTGGGCCTGGTCTTCTCCTGGGCCCTCCTGGAGCAGTCGACACGCTCACTCAACCTACTAATCTGCTGCCTCACCGCCATACTTGGTAAGCGTACCCTACCCTACACACACCAACACGCCAGCCAGAAGGGAAGGCACACACTACACTGGGCTTGGCTGGCTCGGCTCGGCTCTGTGTGTGCCACCCCCCACAGGTACGTTGTGCACGATGATTTACACGCCGCACGTCAAGCCGGTGCAGGAGGAGCTCATGACGCTCGACGCAAAATACGCCGTATTCCTCACACCCGAATCGCAACCACAGGTAGGTATGTAGGTATGCTGTGCCGGGACGTACAGTACAGTAGACAGCTCACCACACCACAGAGACATACAAACGATTGATGCGATGCGATGCGGTCATGTCAATGTCATGTCTGTGTCCCCAGAGCATCCGTACGCCCATTCACCCGCGGCATGTGGGTCCCGCGGCCGACATAAGAGGGGCGCGTCGCAGCAGAGTCGGCGTCGAGTGGTGATGGGCATTCCATCCACACATACATCGGCCGATGGGGTCGGCCCATGGGTGGATGAATGGCCGGCAGCTGGGTTGGGCGGGCAGTTGTGGACTGACTGCAGGAGGGATGTGGCTGTCTGTGTGTAAGTGTGTGTCTGTTTTGAGCCTTTATTTGTGAGTGAGTAATGTTGATTGACTGACTGACTGCTGTGGTGGTCGGCCTTTCTGTCAGTCATTTTGTCGTTGTGACAAGATGCGATGCGATGCATGTCATGTCATTCCTGTCTCTCTGTCTATCTGATCGATGACGACACGAGCAGCACAACAGCGGACTGACTGTCGTTTGCGTACCTGCGAACGAATGCAAATAACTTTGACTGATGAAGCAGCTCGTCTGTACGTCGTCTGTCTGCGATCGATCGGTCCCTTGTGTATAACCGTCCCATCCATCACCATCACATGGCATGGCGAGCGAGGGCTCTCCCCCCCCCTCCCACATGCACTAATCCCCCCCTCTCCTGTCCCCTCACTCAAAGCCAGAGTTTCCTACGAGGCAGTCTTTCAGACATGTGGCCAGCGGATACAATGGACACTGTCCATCAGACACCACCAGACACTCCTCCGCTCACCCGGCAGACAGTCAGTTACTCGTGTCTCCTTCGTTGAAACCATCCAGTCGCCCTGCGGAACACGCACCAACACCCACACAATACATACCAAGTCATCTGCATTATGTGTGTGCCCTCACCTTCTGTCTTATGGCGCCTGGCCGTCGAGGACGATGGGGGCGGTGAGGCCGAGGGCGCGACGCACTTTGGCTGCCGTCAGGGGGAATCGCTGGGCGAAGGGCGCGTCATTGGCCACACCTGCTGCAGCAGCCTCGCTGGTATGAATCATGATGCGCCCTGCACGCAGCCATGAGCACAGAATCAGGCCATACGACAGCATGGGGGTGTTGTGGGTTTGCTGGTCTTACGTATGTGGGTAGGCGACTCGGGAATAATGCTTTCAACACGCATTCGTCACACCCAGACCTTGCGCACGCACTCATGTCCATCATGCAGCACCCAGTCCGCTACTGCAAGTTGTGTGTCTTTCCTTGACGTCAGCCAGCCACCCTGCAGAACACACCATCACCCACACAACAGCACATACATCGGGTCCTCTGCGTCCTCTATCTGGCCCTCACCTTCTGTCTAAGGTGCCTGGCCGTCGAGGATGATGGGTGCGATGAGGCCGAGGACGAGACGCACTTTGGCTGCCGTCAGGGGGAATCGTTGGGCGAATGGCGCGTGATGGGCCACACCTGCTGCTGCAGCCTCGGTGGTATAGATGGTGACGCGCACTGCACGCAGACAGAGAAGAGGCCACAGGACGGCACAACAGGCATTGCGGGTTTGCTGGTCTCTTAGGTGTATGCGTACCGTTCTGGTTTTCGCCTGGAAGGACGCCAGGGGAAACCCATGCGGTGAACGGGTCGGCCGATGATGTCAGCACATGCGACTGCCCACACGCCCCACCGACCGCCTCAAATGTCAGCACGTGTGAGCATGCGTCAAGGGGCGTGTGCGGCGATCGAGTCAGCATGCGATCCAGATGGCCACCACGCACACTCCTGACATACACACATGGACGCAGGACACACAACGTAGGCCATCTACCCTGGAGTGGCCTGCCGTCCATCCACTTACCGGTCCACCATCACTGTTCCTGAGCCGGACGTGCCGCTCACAACCACCCTCCGGTGAACCAGCAACAGAAGCTTCAGCAGGGAACTCGTCGACGCGTAAACATTCCCGTCGTTGGCGTCAGCTGTCGCCCAGCCCGCACCAAACTGCCACAGAATGCGGGAGCGGACGGGCGGGTCGTGCGGCTTGGCGTGCTGCTGGAAGGGGTGGTGGGAGAAGGGATGGCCGCGGCGGGTGGGGTGGGGGAGGGGCGGGTTAATGGTGATGGCGAAGTTGGGTTGGTTGCGGATGGCGCGGATCTCGTTGGTGCGGCGGAACAGCTGGAGGGTGCCGTCATGCTGGCCAGTGGGCCGGCGGAGGGCCACATGGCGGCCGACGAGCATCCACTGCGCACAGAAACGGGCCAGCGATCAGTACTCCTGCAGCCAACACACACACAAGCACACAGAGAGCCATCCACCCATTGCCCCATTGCCTCTTCTCATGTGTGTCGCGCTTACCGCCTTGCTAGCGTGTATCTGCAGATCTCCAGCACCCACAGTGACCGGCAGCTGGCAATAGCCAAAATGCTCAGCGAATCTGAGTGTGTCCGCCGCCTCCCCCCAGCCACCCTCGCCCCCCTCCTCCACCACCCACATGGCCTTCATCACATCGCCGTGGCACAGCTGATCGTCGAACCGCACCACACCGCCCACCCCCGCACACTCGATGGCCTTCCGCAGCCGAATACGGCGGATGATGGGCCGCAGGGCGTTTCTCAAGTGACGGGCTGTCGCCTTGAGTCGGCCGACGGCGGTGGGGTCAGAGAGTGCCAGGACGATACTCATCGGCTCGGCGGGAATGTCAGTCAGGTGCAACCGCCGCTGGGCCTGATGACACATAGAAAGACACACCGGCAGCTGTGTGCCTGTGTGTGGTCTCTCTCTCACCTGAGTGCGGGTGTGTGTTGTGAGTGCGATGGTCGAGTCGATGTCGTCCGCCAGCTGGGCCAGACGGGCCGATTCGTTGGCGAGCTGACGACTGACCCCTGGCCAACATCTGACGAATGAACCGCACGAGAGCACACGACAGCACCATGACACAGAGGCCTTTGTGCTGTCATTGTGTGGCAGTCTGGCCGCACCAGGGGTGTAATCGCAGCGGTGTCCAGCTGAGAGAGTCGGCCGATGCAATTGTTGACCTGTACACCGCAGCACACACACAGGCACCGATGAGCGATGGACTGAGTGAGTGAGTGAGTGAATGAATGAATGAGTGTGTTGATTGCGTACCCTCGCCTGATTGGTCTGATAGCCTGTTATCTGTGCCAGCAGCTGCTGCCGCATCGCCGACGTTGACATCTGCAGAGATTCCCATGACAAACGACACAATCACAGAAACACAGACAGCACACACGATGATTCACGCCGGGATCTCCGTGCTTTGCTCGGCCCCGCTGCTCTTCTCGCCTGAACAGCGCTGGCATCCATCGTCATCTGGAAAAGAGGCGATGAATCAGACTGCTACATGTACATCTATATCAAAGGAGATGCCGAAAGCGCCGAAGAAGGAAACGGAAAGTGCGAGCTCGAGAATCTCTTGGCCAAGCTCGCAGCGTTCGACTCTTCAACGTTCCCGCATTTATCAGGCGCACAGGGCAGCTGCTGATAACCAGGATCTCACTGTTGTGGCTTTCTTCTTCACCACACCAGTCAGCTCAGTCAGGCCGTCTGTCTGTCAGCATCTATCCATCCATCCCATCCCATCCGTCGCTCCAATGATCATGTCTGGTGGGTTTAAGCCCCACGAGATAGTAGGTGCTGACGAGAGGGACATCGAGAAACCTGCCTACTGGGTAAGTGCCTTCCTTCGTCCGGTGTGATGTGATGTG
This sequence comes from Vitrella brassicaformis, assembly GCA_001179505.1. Taxonomy (NCBI): domain Eukaryota; family Vitrellaceae; genus Vitrella; species Vitrella brassicaformis. The sequence continues at coordinate 17,315 of CDMY01000618.1, read as the reverse complement.
GTGTGATGAGGCCCCTGGCCTCTCTTCTCTTAATTGGCTTTCTTTCTGACTGTTCCTTCTTTCACACTCACGAGTTCACTGGTGTGTATTGTGTGTGTATTGTATGATCGATCTGTAGGTGCCCGATGACGAGGTGACGGCGTGTATGCAGTGCAACGCCACCTTCAACCTCGGCAAGTGGAAACACCACTGCAGGGCTTGCGGAAAGGTAAGGCAATAAGCACACAAAACCACACACAGGAGCTGGTGCTGTCATGTGTGTGTCTGTGGCGGATGATTCATCCAATTCATGCGATGCGATGCGATGCGATGGTTGCAGGTGTTTTGTGCCGACTGTTCGTCCACTCGGCTGCGCCTGCCTGACATGGGGTACAACGACAAAGTCCGCGTCTGCGTAAGCACAGCACAGACAGACAGACAGACAGACAGACACCACCAAGCCAAGCAACCCACACAGACGCGATGGATGGATGGACTGACCGTATGGTATGTTATGTTTGTCTGTGTGTCGGCGTGTTGCTGCGTCGGTCCGCTTCGTGACCCCTCCCTCTCTCAGGACGGTAAGTTTGGCGGGAAAGCAGCTAGTATTGCATCTACTCTCTCCCAAGTGCCTGCGTCTGTTGATCTGTCTGTCTGTCTGCCTTGTGTGGGTCAGACTGTGCCTTCCGGCGTGCCAGCAGCAAGACACAGTCGCTTGCCGAAGATCTAGGTGGGGGAGCGAGAGAGGGAGGGAGCGAAGGAATGAAAGCCACATGGCGTCCCTCCATCCATCAATCAATAATTCGGATGTTGTGTGGTCTGGTCCTGTGCGTCACTGCGCTGCCCGGCAGACGTCAAGGAGCAGATCAACGCCAAGCTCAAGAAAGCACTGGTCAGTCAGCACCGCACCGGCACACATAATACACATCGTGCACTGCACTGCACGCCACAGGATCCTATAGATCCTTCCTGTGTCTGTTCGGTCGTGTCTGTCTGTTTTGATCTGATACGCAGGAGGAGAAGATGCGGTTGATAGAGCGGTTCAAGGCCTTCCTGCTGGAGGTCGAGAGCGAAGTCCTCGGCGGATCCGCAGACACCCACGCTGAGTGAGTGACACACCCACGCTGAGTGAGTGAGTCAGTGAGTCAGTGAGTCAGTCAGTCAGTCAGTGAGGCAGGCAGGCAGGATGCGCAGGAGCACCTTCATGGGGCTCTCTCTCTCTGCCTGTGCGTGTGTGTTTCAGCTGCGCCCCTCCCTCCACCGACGATTCCTTCGATCTCATGCTCAGGCAAAGCGAAGGTCGGCAATTACATACAGACGTACGTGTGTGTGGCAGTGTCTGTGTGCCAGCCAGGGAGGCTTGGCTGCACTGCACCACACCGTGCCTGTCTGACAATATCTGTGGTGCGTGCAGCTGGTTTCAAGAATGTGAAGCAGTCGGTGCAGCGGATGGAACAGCAGAGCCAACACTAGTAAGCAAGCAGCCCACACCACACCACACACTGGGTGCGGTGCTCGTCTGGCTGTCTGTCTGTCTGGCTACCATGCATTGTGTTTCTTGTGCCTGCCTTGTGTCGTTGTCCCCTCCCCTCCCCTCCCCTCCCCTCCCTCTCTGGCTGCAATGCAATGCAATGCCATGTGCGGGCACTGCACTGCACTGCACTGCACTGCAGCCAGATTCAGATCCGCAAGTTGGAGGAAGACAGGCTGGCAAGGTGAGTCAGGTGGGGAGCAGCAACACCAACGTACCATACCATTGGTTGGTGTGCAGTGCAAACATGTCTGTCTGTATGTGTGTGGCCAATCAATCGAATCAGGGAGGCGCAGATCCACCAGCTGAATGGCCAGCTGAGGCAAGCAAAGGCCGACCAAGCAGCTCTGCAACAGGTGAGTGAGCAAAGCGGGACCAGCACAGCACCTCTGCAGTGAGTGCAGCCGGGGTCATCCATCCATCCATCCATCAGTGTGTGTGTGTGTGTGTGTATGCTGTCCGTCCGTCTGTTTGTATCTCAGGTCCAGATTGAGAGGGACTCCCTCAGGAACGAGACAGAGGTGGGTGAATGGGGTGGCTCACACAGAGATAACAGAGATAACAATCAGTCAATCAAACGATCTGTCAGTCAGTCAGTCAGTCATGAGGGAGGCAATGTGTTTATGTATGTGGTTTGTGTCCGCTCTGTCTGTCTGTGTGTCTGTTTGTGCTGTGCGTGTTTGCAGGAGCAAAGGCGGCTACTGGCTGACTATCAGAGGCAGATCGAAGGTATGCAATGCAGTGCCAGGCGGGCATAGCATACACCCGGCTGTCCTGTCCCGTCCCCTCTCTCAGCCCTGAAGCAGCGCTGCTACGTCCTGGAGAACGAGCAGAAGGAAAAGTAAGTGAGCCCCTTCCTTCTCCCTTTCACGCATGTCGTATGTATATAGTGTCCACATCTCCCACTCCAATCCTGTCGTGCGGTGCCTGCATTGCATCAGGCGTGCTCAGGCAGCGTCGAGTGCTTCGTCGGCCAGCGGTCGTGTGTCGCCCTTTCCGTCGTGGGGCTCTCACGACCCCCACCAGCGTCAGCGGCAGGCCGAGCCCATGAGCGGCCCCTCCACCGCTGCCGACAGCTTCGCCATCTCATACACACTCGCAGACGGACTCGAGGTGGGTCAAGTACTCGCGCACACCTGCACACACACACCACAGACCATGCCATGTGTGTGTATACAATGCAGGACCCGTTGCGGAGTGAGAGGAGCCGGACGACCTTGTGTCGCTTCTTCTTCTGCTGCACGCGTCGGTCCCGCCAGGCCCTCTTCAACCGCATCACTCAGTCATGTGCCATCCAGTGATAGCCAAGACACATAATGCATGCAGATGGGTGAGGGGACAGGCTGGATGGATGGATCATGTCAGAGAGACAAGGCAGTGTGGAGGGCACTCAGTGAGGGATTTGTTATTTGTGGTTAAGACGCGAGGCGACGGATGGCTGATGTATGGCTGGCCTG
>CDMY01000618.1:0-14048 GCA_001179505.1 Vitrella brassicaformis | reverse complement strand
GGGCGAGTGAGTGAGCGAGTGATAGACAGACAGATAGACAGAGAAAAACAGACAGATGTCTGCGCCGTGCGTGTGGAGGATTCATTCATACAATGGCACATACACACATTTGACAGCTACCCCGTTCGTCTGGACATCGCTTTGCAATGGGAAAAGCCGGGGATCGTGGGGGCTTCCCGTTTTTGAGCTCGCCCATCCCGTCTCGCCTTTTGTCAATATCAAGCCCAATCTTACTGATTCACCCCCGAATCGACGACAGAAGGCTGGCATTTTCTAAGCGAATTGCCCTCTACAGGACCGTTCCTCCGCGGTGGAGGCCTCTCATCCATCCCATCTGTTGGTGCTCTGGGAGGCTCCCCCCTCTGCCAGGCGGCCGCTATCACGAGTCCCTGAGGCTGCCTTGAAGCAAGGAACTCAATGCGGTCTCCACTGGACCCGCTGCGCATCGTCGAGGTCGATGAAGACCTCATGGCACTCATGCCGTCACAGTCATGCTCATGCCCTGAGCTGCTGATCGGCCCCGACGGCTGGCGTGGCGACCACGACGTGTGCTGCGACGGCCGGGGGCTGATGGCTCGGGAGACCCTCCCATCTGTGTGGACGACGCTGCTGGCCAAGCTGGCGCCGGTGATATGGTCTGTGGTGGTAACGCTGCCGTGGCTGTACGTGCATAGCGACGACCTGGCGGGTGAGAGGGAGGTGCTCTTTCACCTGGTGTACATGCCGGTCCTGACGGTGGTGTCGATTGTGGTGCTGTTCGTGTTGATCGTCTGGCGTGAGCCGGGATTCTGCCTGAGGAACCCGCACCCCACTGAGGACCACCCACGCAACACCTGCAAAGACGTCTATGTCAACGGACACCGAATCTGGCGAAAATGGTATCACAGAAGACGCACAAAGAGACAGACAGACACTTGTCTGGTCTGCGTGTGTGTATGTGTGTGTGGATATGATCCAGGTGTGACACGTGCAAGATCTGGCGTCCTTTGCGTGGTAAGCACTGCAGCTGGTGCGACATGTGTGTGGACCGGTTCGACCACCACTGCCCCTGGGTCAGCCAGTGCATCGGCGCCCGCAACCACCCATGCTTCCTCCTCTGGCTATGGCTCACCAGCCTACTGCTGCTCGAGGGATTCACCGTCAACGCCAAACTACTCGCATACGACCTTCCTAAGGGATTCCTGCACATGGACTTCAACAGTAAGCAAAAGAAGTAACACACTCACACAGAGAGACGAGAGGAGACAGGAACGGACAGACAAGTGGACAGACAGTTTGTGAGTGCGTGTCTGCCCATCCATCCATCCATCCATCCCTCGCATGCAATGCAGGCAGTTTGAGGCGGTTCCACTGGCAGTCGTGGGTGTCGCTGGTCTGGTGTCTGCACTGCGTGGCGTTCGGCGGCTTTGTGGGATGGCTGACGCTCTACCACTCGTGGCTGGCGTTGACCAACCAGACGACCAACGAGCGGTACAAGCGGTCTTACCGCACCAACTGGTACTTCTACTCCCCCAACATCTGCGCCAACCTATTCGACTTCTGCAAAGGCCTCTGCCGCAAATCGCTCGTCTTTGTCGACATTGAGGAAATGATCAACAACCCCAGACAGCGGCCGCCACCCCGCGCCCTCGGCGGCGAGACCTACCAGCCCCTGCCGCGCGACTTCCCGCCTGGCCCCAGGGGGCCGGGCCCAGTGCTGGCGCCCATACTCTCTTACCCATCCTACCCCCCCGCGCAGATGCATGACCCTTTCGCCGCGGCCATGCAGATGCAGTCGACGGAGGGGTGGCCTCTGATCTACCAGCCGCAGATCGCTGCAGCCCAGGAAATGGAGCTGGCCACCTTCCCGATCGACATGCCGGTCGTGACGGGCCAGGCGATCCCAATGCAGACTTTCTCGCAGCCCCTCTACTGACCGACGGAATGCGGAGGAAGGAAGAGCAAAGAGAGAGAGAGGCCGTGGAGTCGATTTCGCTTTGGGGGGTTGGGTTACCTTTGGATGGATGGATGGATGTCGGTATGGCTGTATGGCTTCCTGTCTGGCTGGTGGATGGATGGGATGGATGTATACAATGACTGACTGACTGACACAGTGAGAGAAGGCAATGGCATGGTGCCTTGCTGGCCTGGCATGTCGGCGGTGTGCATAGGCAGTGTATAGGTACGCGGATAGCGACTGACAAAATGACTGACTGATCGATTGTCTCGGAAGGAACGGACTCGTGAATGTGTTCAGAGGGGGGGAGCGGCCTCGGTGGGTGGGGTGGTGGGGGCATGGACGTACGGCAAAGACAGACATGGATGGCATGTGAATGAATGAATGAATGGTTGCTCGTTCGCATGGCACGTCTCACAAAACGTCGCGTCACACACAATACGAAATGAATGGCCTACATAATCAATCCATCTATCGTCTGTCTGCACTCACTGGCGCAGATCTACACACCCCACAAGACCGCACCAGCAGCACACGCACTGAAAACCTTCGCCGCCTGCCCTGCGAGCTCGTCGACTCACTCTCTCTTTACTTGTAGCGGTTGGCCAACTGCGGACAAACAGGGCCGCAAACAGATAAGAGGTTGTGAGTTTCTGCTCCTGGCTATAGTTTGTTCTGCCTGCCTGTTTGGCCATGCTGTAGAACTCCTGGGCATCGGCCGCCAACTGGTCGGTTTTCAGCGACACACCCTGCAGGCAGTCCAGGCCACACACAACACAAAGACAGACAGACACAGAAAAGGTCCCACCCAGTCGTGCAATCAATCAATGTCGCCGCATCCGTCCGTCGACTTACCTGCAGTCGCTCAATGTTCTTGCCCACAGTGTCCTTGGCCTGCCCCAGCGACTGCTGCACCCCAGCCGCGCCCTCACGCACACGCTGACGCTCCGCATTGGTGTCATTGCCGGCTGCTCGTGTCGACGGCGGTGGTGCCTTGGTGGCGCGGACCTGGTCCATCCATGCCGATGCCGCCACGTCAGGGTCGCTCATTCTCACTGCCGTCGTGGGCGGGGGCGGCGGGCGGGGCTTGGGAACCGACGCACGGTTGTACTGCGGATCGCCTGCATGACACACACGATACGATGCGTGCACGGGAGGAAGATGATGAACTAACTGGTACGAGCCGTCTCTCTCTCTGTGTGTGTGTGTGTGTGTGTGTGTACCAGGTCCCGGCGAGAAGTCTTCCTGTGCAGGTTTCCACCCCCTCTGGGCATCGATGAGGTCGCCGTTGGTCTCCCGTCTGCTGGCCCCGTCGTCAATCCAGTCCGACAGACTCCCCGACCTGGGCCCGCCAAAGAGGTTCCGGTTGATGCTCTGCCAGAAGGATGTCGGCCGCACCCCGCCCCCTCCATCATCCTCACTCCCGCTCCCCCTCTGCCATCGCTCGCCCATCGCCACTGACTGACACAACCTGGAGAGTGTTCGCCAGTTGTCGGCGCGCCACCGGGCGTCCTTGTCCCGTGACGACCGTGCGATGGACGTCCAAAAGACGCCTGATGGGTCACCGCCACGCCAGGTCTCCTCGTCGCTCAGACGGGTGGCGATGAGGGCGTGGGATGAGGGGGTTGGCACGAATGACGCCAGGTTGAATCGGTGGAGCTTGGACGATCGGTCCGTGGGTGTGAGGAGCTGCTGCAGGGCCGAGAGGGACGATGCGAGGTGGAGGGTGAGGGTGGGCAGGGGGGAGAGGGAGGGGGACGGGTCTTCCTCTGAGACTCTAATGAGGAATACGTGCACGTGGCCGCCGCGGAAGATGATAACCTGCGATGGTGGCCGCCGGGACAGACATAAAGGATGAGATGTGCAGACGAATGAGTGAGTGAGTGTGTTGGCATACGTATGTACCAGGCATGGGCATCCCTCAAATGTGGCTGTGCAGGCGTGGATCGCCTCTCGCTGAAAGGCAACGCCCGTCACCTGCACACACACACACACACACACACACAAACCATAGAGAAAGAACTCATGACACACACCACTCATCTGCGTCCACTCCCACGCCCTGGCCTCCCGTCACCCACCCTTGCGGGCTGTCCATTGTCGCAGTGGACGATTCCCGCCCAGTGCGCCCTCACAGCCACCACCACATTAATGGGCATCGCTGCCCCGCTCGATGACTCCTCGCTGCTGCGTCGACCCCCCTCGTCTCCTTCACTCTCCCTCTCGTCGCCGCCCAGCTCCTCCAGCAGTATGATGTGTCCGCCCTCTGGCAGCGTGGTGCGGTACACGGCCCCCGTCAACACGGTATTGGCTGCAAAGTCCAGCTGCACCAGCTCCCCGTTGGACAGACCGATCAGTCCATATCCCTTTGTCCATTGCGTGGTGGCCTGGAGGTCAGTCGGCGGCTCCTCTGGTGAGTCGGCTGGGTCTGTTTGCGAGAAGCTGAGGGGGTGGGTGGCTTTGAGGGGCGTAAATGCGTCGATGGACGTCCAGCCGAGAGACCCCACGCTGAAGGCTTTGGCCAGCTCGCGGGCGGCACCCTCGTTGGTTTCCCCCTCTGGCACTAGTTTGTTGAGCAGGCAGTCCCCTGTGGTCAGATCCGTCACGCACAGCTGACCCATAGCGTCTGCACACACACAGACAAGCAGGGCAAACACCAAAGGGCTGCTTCAATTCCACCGCCCCCGGACGTCTTTGCGTGTGCACCATGCAGTGCGCTCCTTCCTCACCAGCAGAGACGAGGACCAGCTTCTGCGTCTCGAGCATCGAGAGGGGTACGATGGCCACGACAGTGATGGGGTTGTGGTGGTGCATGACCCGCAGACAGCACTGAAACCCGTATGACAGCAGAGGGGCGGAGGGGCCGGTGGGCTGCCTCCCATGTGTATGTGTGGGGGAGTGTGTCGGTGAGCCTTGCTTCTGGTCTCGGGTGTCTTGTCGCATGAACATGGCTTGTCGGGGACCAATAGGCTGGGAGGGACAAGGGGATTGCGAGGGAGAGGGGATCTGGGCGGATGTGAGCTGCTCGTGCACCTCTTGCTCATGACCCGGCTCCGTCTCAACCATCTGCAGGCAGGCAACCAACGGCGACAAAGAAGACACATAGCATCCATCCATCCATCCACACACCCATGCCTGTCTGGTGGAATGTGGCTCGCTCGGCTCACTCACTTGCTGTACTTGCATCTCGAGGCACTCGGACGGCGCCAGTGGTGCAGCGGTCATCTGCCATCTCCACACGCACACCTCCCCGCTCTCGCACCCCATCACCACATAGTCCCGCCTCTCGAGCTCCTTGGCGTCCACCCACACCTCCACGGCACTCACCGAGGGCTCCATCGGCATCAGCCTCACCACTGGACGGCTGTCCGCCTCATCCAACACGCACCTCTCGCCGCCACTGTCACTCCCCACCTCACCGAACACTCGCGAGCTACGGCGGGATGGGTGGTCGAGCGGGCTGCTGATGCACGAGATGACGTGAAGGAGCACCAGGTGGGCGTGGAACACCGCCCACAGTTTGACGCTGCCGTCCTTGTGGCCCGTGACGAGGACACCGCTGTAGAACTCTTCCGTCGATCTGCCCCATGTGCTCGACGCGATGGGGATCATGTCCTCCTGTCTCAGCTCCATTCGATCCCTCTCGCCGCTGTCCGACCCCGCAGTGGCCATGGCCAGTGGGTCAATCGATCGCCTCAGCTGCCCCAGCATCCGCCGCGTCCGCGTGGTAAACATGGCGTTGACGGAATGGTCGACCGAGTTGGATTCGGTGGTGCCCGCGTCGCCCTCGCCCCCCGCTGCCCCTCCCCTGGGCACATACTTGATGGAGCTGACGCCTCCCATCTGAAGCGACTGCCACTCGGGGGTGAACTCTATCGGATGGGTCAGCCTGCGGGGCTCTGCCGACTCGCACGCCTCAACTGCCGTCCACTGCCCCTCCTGAAGTGACGCAGAGCTGCCCCTCGGGCTCGATGAAGAGCTCACGGAGCCGGCAACCAACACGGCACCGATCAGGCGGTGGTAGGGGGCGGCCGTCAATGCGATGGCGGAGAGCCCGCCCTCGACCGGGGTGATCAGCCGGTGGACCTCGTCGCCTATTCTCCCTCCCGCTGCCTCCACATCTAGTGGCAGCCCCGGGCCGACCAGGCCGTTGGTGACTCGATACGCCCCGGGCGGCAGCCTGATCTGAGGGGGTGGGATGAGCGTGACTGCGTCGAGGCCGTCGGGGCAGGATGCGGGAGCGAAGATGGCGGTGGCCTGCGTCCACAGGTGGCCCTTGAGCTTCCACAAATTGTATTCGTCGCCGCTATTGACTCTGAGGTCCGTTGAAGACCTCACGCTGATGGTGGGGAGGGAGTAGGAGGTGCCCTGCGGCGAGGCCGCCACGTCGACCTCCGCCTCCACACTCGCACCAGCATCAGCTGCCTCGGCATTGGTCGTCTTGTCATCCAGCTGCTGCTCCTGCGCCAAGGCTTCGAACACGTTCTTGGACTGCGGGCTCTGCTCGTCCCCCGCCGCCGGCGGCTTGTCCTTGGTCTTCTCTGCTGCATCGGGCTCAGGCACCAGCTCCTCCATCTTGGTGCCCTTCCTAACGAAGCCCTCCGATGGCGCCGGGCGAGTCATCACATACAGATGGCCAATCAACACTGCCGATGACGACAGACCCTCGCCGCTCGATGACGCTGCATGCGGCTGGGCCGGGACGGTGACGCCCTGAGGTAAGGGGGCCGACGACGCTTGGGGATGGCCCCGCGATGCTGCGATGGATCCACCGATAACGACTGCGCTTGGAGGTGCCTGAGCGGGCACCTGCAATGAGCCTGCAGCAGTAGGAGGGGGTCTTTGGGGGCGACCGCCCGGCGTCGAGGGTGATTGTGTCTTGATGATTGGTGGGGGTGGAGGGGGAGCTGTGGTGGCGGGGGCGTCCCAGTAAATGAACGGCACGATCGCAGCCTGCGAACACGACACACAAGAGACAGGAAGACCGGAGATGCCTCTATGCAGGGCACCTAGTTGCTGGTGTGGTGTGTGGCCTCTCGCTAACCCTGAGTGTGGCGCCAGTGACGCCAGGGAGCGACACGGTAGCAGCGGGGCAGGCGATCTTGCCGTGAGAGTTGAAGACCAGCACCAGGGGCTCCCGCGGGATGGCCCCGCCTCCACCCATGCCCGCCACGGCAAACAGCCGACCGTCGGGGTGCCATGTCAGCGAGTGGACCGAAAAGTTGGGCAGCCCGGGGCGACCACTGCCGACTGAACTAAAGATACGGGACACCCTGCAGGCACCGCACCAATCCAACACAGCACCCACATCACATATAATCACCTACGCATGCCAGACCACTCTCCCTCCCTCCCTCCTTCCCTGCCTCCCTCAGTGGTCTCTCTGGCTCACTTGCATTTGTCGAGGCTCCATTCCACCACAATGCCCCCCGCATAGCCGATGAGCAGACGTGATGGCTCCACGGGGTTCTCAGCGATGCCCGTGACCACAAACCCGACAGTGGCGGTGGGGCGGGAGGTGGCCGTTTCGGGCAGGCGGACAGGCAGTGGCTTGACAGGGTCAGCAAATGCCTCGGCCCATCCGTTGCCAAACACACTGGTCAGCTCCTTGCCCACCATCTCGCGAGCGATGCAGTATGACGTCAGCTCCCGACGCATCGCGTCTACAATCCGGACTGAACGCACCATGTACCGTACCACACAAACACAGACAGACATGCAGACAGACAGACAGGCATGACATGATGTGTGATAGATACCCTTTCTTTGCAGTCTGCTCACTCACCATCGCCCTCATCGGTGCCCAGGTAGAAGAGCCGAGGTGAGGCCGCCGGGCTCATGACGGGGGTGACGGGGCCAAGTGCAGGGGTGCCAGTGCTCTTCTCCAGCACGGTAGTGCGGAAGCGGACAGTGAGGGTGGAGGGGGAGAACTCTGAGGCAGCCACGGTGTCGGCAGCGGCGAGGTTCCAGAACTGGATGAGGTGCCTGCCGGTGGCGGACACGCCTGTGGTGATGATGAGCCCCTTGCCGGCGATGAAGGCCACCGTGTCGAAGCGCACCGCCACTGCCGTGTTCTCGAGTATGTACTCGAGCTCACTGCAGAAGAGAAGCCACACACCAAACCACATCCGTCCATCTGACTGACACCCGGCATGTGTGTGTGTCTGTGTGTTGCTTCGCTTGTCCGCTGACATACCTTGAGACGATGCGCATGTTGCCTGTGTTGAGTGGGAGCGCCATGAGGTGCAGGACGGGGTCGTACGCCATGAGATCGGTGGAGTTGCACATGCCCAGCGGCAGCGGTGAGTTGGCGCTGAAGTGGGAGGGGCTCAGGGTCGGCTCGGCCGGTGGCTTCTCGGGAGAACGGCTCCGAGGGCTGGGTCCCTCCCGCTGCTGCTGCTGCCGCCTGGCCCGTGCCTTGCCCGCAGAGAACACGCGCTTGAAGAACATCTTCAGATCGGATGCCTTATCGTGAGCGCACTATAGCACAAGGGAGGGAGGGAAGATCACCGGTCGGTAGATTCAGAAAATGGCTGCTACACGCTCACCACATCAGATTCCGAGTTCGGAAAGCTCCTGAGCTAGGCTCGCAGATCGCGCCTTTGTCATTTGTCATTCGATGCATTCTTTGCATTCCTGCCCTTAAAGCGGTCAGGGCACGTCTGATCATCGTCTGCATGAGTCGCAAAATGTCGGTACGTACGGCGCTGTACGAACACAAAGGAAGAAACATCCAGACCATCAAGTCGGAACACCGCCTTAAGTCACAGGAAGGAAGCATCGAGGAGGAGAGTGGGACGACAGACATATTATACACACATGACCGCATACGGACGTATAGAAAAAACACAACCACAGACAGACAGACAGACAGACAGACAATACAGGGCTGGACACACAAGCAGAGCAGTGAGTGTCCCAGCCTCACACGCACTCTCGAGCGACAGCTCAGTTGGTTCCAGGAGCGATAAGCACCAAACAAACTCGCGCTGCGCACATGGATGCATCCATATCTCCGGCCATGAATCACGCACGGCACGGCACGGTAGGCAAAGCCAGCCATTCATTCATTCATTCATTACACATACGTACGTACACAGGCCGCGGCCAGGCCGGGAGAGGCGGCAAAAATGCCCTCACTCACGTGGCGTCACCCCTGCCCTCAGTAGGAAGGAAGGTACTGCCTGTCTGTCTGTCTGATGTGACTGATGTAATGCATAGAGACCATACAAACCACACAAATCCCGGCCAGCCAGCCACTCACACAGACGTCAATGGAGGGCTGAGCTGGCAACCAATGAATGTCCGGACGTCCCTTTCTGTCTATGTGTGAGTGAGGAGGGCATCCCACGCACCTGAGGTGCCGTCCCCACACACCACACGAAGGTAAATCACACACCAGCCAAAATCGTCGATCGACGACCGAATGCCGATCTATCAGCAGGAAGGCAGGCACCGAGCAGCACAGAAAACACCAACGGACACGCAGCCTACATAGGCTATGCGGCAACACCCGTTGTACGAACGAAAATCACAAGGAGGGAGTGGCATGGCATGCAAATATGCATACACACACATACACATACACACATCGCTTCAAAGGCGGCGGACTTCTCTTTCCTGTCTCTCTTTCGCCGCACGCAGGCACACGACAGCGGCCTGTCTGTCTGCCTGCATGCCCTACACTCGATCGGCCAGTGCCTGCTCCCGCAGGCGGGCGGACGGACGAACGAGGGGATGGGGTGGACGGGCAAACAAGCCGCACAGTATGAAGCTCTCAGAAACCTCACACGGCATGATGCACAATCAGCAACTTATAAACCTTGGGACGGACGTGTCGTGTCCCCTTTTGAAAGAACTCACCCTCCCTTAAACTCACTGCAGATGAATGCACCAAGAACACATGAATGCACCAATCCCCCTCCCAACACCCATGCATACCGAGAGAACACCATGGTCACAAACAGCCTGTCGGCATAGCATAAAACACCAGCTGCCCACATGTGGATGAAGCCAGCGTGTTGGCATGAGCGTGTGTGTATGTCATACACACAAACGGATGAATCTTCGGGCACACGGATTTCTTGATGGGCAAAGCCAGGCACACACGTATTGATGCCCCCCATCCATCCATCCATCCATCCACCCATCCATCGGTGCCGCCCCATCAACCACGGCAGCACGCATGTCCGACCTGACTACTTGCCCTTCGGAGGCTGCCGTCGCGCGACGAGCCACCACACAAACCGCACCAACACGCCGACGACATTAATCGCTGACAGCACCAGACACGTGAGGGTCACGGGGGGCACATAGGCAGCCAGGAATCCGTCGCTGCTGCTCAGGAACACCGCACACGCCTGCCAGTCAGACAGCAAGTGAGAACAACACAGGAAGGAGCCACCACATGGACGCATGCACGCAGGAGTCAAGCCGGGGAGGGGCTTCTCTGACCTAGGTACCTGTATTGCGAGCATGGGAAGGGATCCGACGAGTGAGAGCAGCTCCAGCGACACGAAGGCGTCGGACGCCACTGGGATGGCAAAGAACGCCCGGCTCCACAAATTCGACCAGCACACGTGGAGCACCGAGATGGAGAAGAAGCTGCACACACACCAGACAGACAGACAGACATATGCACCGATACAATGCACACTTACCATCCCACCTTCCTCCTTCCCTCCCTCCCTCCCTCCCTCCCCCCTCCTTTGTCTGTCTTGTTTGTTCCGCCACTCACTCACCTGGCGAATAGGACGAACATGAGCCCCCTGCCCTCCTCCCACTCTAGGGAATCACTGGCCCTGATCTCCGCACCACGGTGCGGCTCCTTGACCAGCATGTCGGTCGACACACCAAAGGAGTCATCCAGGGAGGCCGAGAAGGTCGGCAAGGAGTGCGTGCCGGGCGGGGTGGCATCATCCACCGACTGCACGGACAGGATGGCCTCGTCGCCATGCGGATGCTCGTGTGGCTCGACTTCCGGCCGGGCAGGCTGCTGCTCATCCTGCTCCTGGTGGTGGTGGAGAACCAGGGAGGGAGGGAACACCGTGGCATCACTGAGAAGGTCAATAGGAAAATTGATGGTGAAAGGCTCGTCCTCGTCCTCGTCCTTGTCAAGCTCGTCCTCGTCCTCGTCTGGCGGCGTCGACGTGGACCCGGAGAGCCTGTTCTCGACGGTACACCAGGTCACGGCCTTCTTAAGGAGGGTTCCGTGGCCTCTCCCTCGGTCACTGCCCTGCAGCTTGAAGGTCCGTCTGTCGGGGCTTGTAGACGAGGAGTCGAACCACTGGCGATAGGATGGGTCTGACATTACCTGCATCCACACACAAACAAACACAGATGTGAGACCGAGAGAGTCTTGTGGTGTGGTGGCATACATTAGCCACGCACTGCACTGAGCACTGACTGACCCAATTGAGGTTCTTGAGGATGACCACCACTTCGTTGAAGAGGACCATGCAGATGAGGTGGATCATAGTGACGTACACGAGCCACCCTTTGTAAGAATCCACAAACAGGAACGCCGCAAAGGCGACTGACGCACGCAAGACAAGCACACAGACACAGACACGCAGCGTGTGGATGGAGTGAGAGCAGATGCATCTGAGGCGCTGTCGGTCTTTACGTTGGAACACGGTGCCCAGCATTGCGACGGTCGCCACCATGACTCGCCAGACGACTGTGTTGCCATGCCTCCTCCTGCTGTGCCACGCCAGCCCACCAGCCGTCAACAGCAGCACACACGCCACCATCAGAAACGCAATAACGCCAACGTCAATCTGAATGAACAGACAGACAAGATTGTCGTTCGCTCCTCTGAGGGTGCCTGGGTCCTACGTGGAACGGGCAGCTTTGCCCATAGGGCATCGTGACATCGCTCGGCACATACAGGAACAGCAGAGCCCAGGAACTGAACCGTGCTCGGTAGTGCTCAATCGAACACGAGTAGCCGGCGTCAATCAGCGCTGCCGGGCACCATTTGGGGCCTGAGACCACAATGGGCTCCACTTGATCCAAAACCCACTTAGAGACGTCCTTCCACAGCAGACAGACGAAGAACGAAGATGTGAAGGCCTCACACTGGGCGTCCTCCTGACACAGCTGCTGGCACTGCTCGGCAGGGTATAGTTGCCTGTCAGATGTAGCCACCCGCACAGCACAGCACAGCACACATCCATAGCCACACAGGTGCCAAGGAACACACACGTGTGTCGTGTCGCGTGTGGAGGTGGCTTACAACTTCATGCTCGCCAGCAGCGTTGACGACTTGGGATCCGGCTGTACGCCCAAGTGATCTGCATTCACACAGCCGATGGACCAGATGCATCCATCCATCCGTCCATTTGCGTGCCGGCAAGGGCTTACAGCATCCGCAGTTCTCCAGATGGTAGTAGACGTTGTTGTCCGTGTCATTGACGGTGACGCCGTAGCGCAGCGGCTTGCTCAGAAAGGATGGCACTCCGAGATCGCCCCGCTGGTACGCCAGCTCCTCTGCCGTTCCCTCTTTGCCGAGGGCCCTGGCGTTGCTGTCAGTCGGAAGCCCCCAGTACTTCGCTGGGTCGGCCAGCTTTCCGTGCATGCCATCCTCAGTCAGCGGCGGCAAGGGCTGTGGCGGGAATGTGATGCTGGCAGGGGGGCCACAGTCGCGTCCCTCCACCTGGCCCATTATTGCCCCTGGCGTACAGATCTTCCTGTCTTTGTTGTTGCAGAGGATGCACCTGACATAATTAATGAGGCAGACAGGGAGGGACAACGACCAGTGAGTACTGGGTGTGTGTGTGTTGGTTGGGGGGCTCACATGTTCTCGTAGACCTTCATGTCCCTCGGGTATCGATGGTGCCACGCGAAGACCGTACACATCGGCACGCCGCGGCACAAGTCATGGCACTCCTCCAGCGTCACATTGGCCATGCCCTCGCGGTAATGGCTGCGCGCCCAACCGGTGATGCACGCTACCTGAGGACACGAGAGCGGAACGGAAGGAAGACCATCCATCCATCAGTTGACACCATGCATAGCTATGGTGGTGCCGTGTGTCTGCCCTGGGCTTACATTGTATTCGTAACAGGGCGACACGAGCGACCCCCTGTCGCAGTCAGTACTGAACTTGTCGCCCGACACGAACCAGTTCTCCTGGGTCTCGGTCTTGTTTGGCGGCATGGGCTTCCGCCCCGCGTTGGATGACTTCAGGTAGCAGCCCTCAATCTTCGAGTGCGTCCACCCCACACACCTCTCATTACTCGCACACCCCCGCTGACAGTCACTGCAAACACAGAGGGCCAACAGGGGAATGAGTGCGGTAAAGTAGCCGTGGCCTTCCTTGGCTGTCGACGTCAGTCGGTGTGTTTGTTGTCTTACTATGGTCTGGCGACAGTGTGGCCAAGGCCGAGCTCGTCAGGCAGATCGAAGCCCTCGTAGGTATAATCCCATTCGTAACACGTGGCATTCGCTGGAGGGGCCACGGTGACATGGTCTTCATCTGAGCAGTCACTAGATCTCCTGCTGTCCTCCACACAGCCTCCTGAATTGCAACGAGTCAAACCAAGTGCATGATGTGTGTTGACCAATGCCACACTCTCACCGTCTGGTTCCTGGACCATCCGGAACGCTCCACCACGCCGCATGAAGGGCGGGCAGCCGCTGATGAGGCAGACGAGGAGAAGGGCACGCATTTCCTTACAGCACACCGCACACGAAGCCTCACAGATCACGGCTGGCACGAGACGATCTCTTCAGCTGTGGTCCTTTGCCCCGCTCCCCTCTGCCCCTTGCACAGAAAAATGGTTATTTCTCTTCCTCCCGCTCCATCTATGCGAGCTCAGCTTCAAGAGTGGATCGTTTTCCTTCTGGCTGGCGACGCCAGGCCAAGGGACAAGGTTTTTCGTCGAGCCCTTAACTGCCAAAACACTGGGACTCATTGTTATGGTGTTACCGGTGCCAATTTATGGTCGTCTTGCTGGAGGGAAACTGTCATTAACCGTAACACTCGTCTGTGTGTCCGTGATACTCATACAAATACAGTCCCATCAGCACGCAGAGTCAAACAGGCTCAAGGGGAGGAGGGATCAATCCCCGCCCCATCAGCACACCCCAGTCCCGCAAACCCTCCCCT
>CDMY01000616.1:0-42127 GCA_001179505.1 Vitrella brassicaformis | reverse complement strand
GCTCTCTGACGCACTCCTCGCCAGACGTCCTCTCATACCCCTGCGTATGCAAGGAAAAGTGATGAGAGACATTGCATGCCGCCCGTGTCTCGTCAGGTTTGTGCGTGCCTGCGGACACGAGAGCGTCCCCTGGCGAAATATAAGCTGAATACACTGGCCGCGCTGGTAATCGTAGCAATTAGCGGACGGGTCTGTTTCCGACTTCTTAAAGTCTACTGCTCTACTCTCTCGAGTGAGTGCGAGCATGATGATTGTAAGCATGCTCACTCGCTTTTCAAGTGCATCCAGACAATGGCGACCCGACTACGTTGCTGTGTTCGTGATCAATTTATGTCAAATACACATCGTGTCTTCCATTTGCTCGGCTCCACGAACACATAAACCGTCTCGCGCCAGTCGCTCATCATATCACGCCACACAGACAATTGGCGACGATAAATAAAGATCACCAGGCAGACCAGACGACAAACGACACGGCAGGACAGTGCACACACGAACCACAGAGATGGATAAAAATACCATCAGACGATCACCGATGAGATCAGATGAGCCCATGTACGCTCAGCGCCAGGTCAGCCTCCGTCACTCGTTTCCCATCCGCCAGCGTCACCACCCCACCCTCCACCCTCTCGCGCACCGAGGGGTCGCGCAGCGGCTGTCGGTGTCGGGCCACTCTCTCCTCCATAGCAGGGGGAAAGCTTACACGCGAGAGCTCCTCCTCGATCTGCCGCATCTGGGCGGCGGTCATGTCGGCAAACTCGGCGAGCGAGTTGCCCGTGCCGATGAGGCTCCTGAGGTCTCTCGCATAGTCGACCAGTTGTTTGCGGAAGGCGTCGATGTGGCTGAGTACGGTCTCGATGTACTCAGTCTTGACGCTGACCACCGACACATCCCTCTGCACACACAGAGAGAGAGGGAGAGATGAGTTCACTCAGCCACAGGTGACTGTGTGCTGTGTCTTCGTGTTGTTCCTCTGATCTCACCTGTGTGGCGCGTTGGCCGCACAGCCGTGTGAAGAGGGCATGCAGGCCCGCCCTCTGGGTGATCTCCTGCACGATGGCCTTGCGCCACTCCTCGCGACTCAGGAACGCCTTGACGCCCATGAGCCGCTTGCACATTGCGGCGGCTGTGCCAGCAAGCAGCTCAGTCATCCTTTCCTCCCCCACCGGCCCAAACAGCTGGCCTGCAGCGTCCCTCAGCGACGTGGTGAGCACCTGCACACACCACATGCAGCAATCAATCCCATCCGTCTGTGTTTCTCTCCTTCCCCATGTGTCGCTCACATGTGCGTCGTGCGGCAGGAAGTACCAGTGGAAGACCTCTCCATCCACAGACAGGGCGCATTTCTCCCCCCTCCAGAAGGCCGAGTCGACCGTGTCACAGATCAATGGCGCGGGGAAGAGCGGCGGCTGTCTGCTCAGCAGGTCATAAGTCGTCTTCTGCATCACGTCCACGCCCTTGACGTGCATCACCTCGCGCATCTCGGGGCTCAGCTGCTGCAGATGGAGCAGCCCACCGGTGGAGACGGGGGCCACGATGAACGACGAGTAGATGACGGTGCCATGCTCGCGATACACCATCCCTCCCGTGTCAGGCGGCGGCGTCCGGTCTTCGTGTCCGGGGAGGGACTCGTTGGTCAGCGAGACGACGCAGTAGACGCGGCTCGTCCCGTAGCTCTCGACGCACACCGTCAGCTTCACCACCGCCTCCCCGTTGCTGTCGATCTCGGCAAGAATCGCCTTCTGCTTCCGCCGCTGCAGCTTCATGTAGGTGTCCTCGTCCATCCACCCCAGCACATACTTGACGGCCGCCGAGTTGCCACGGAGAGGGATGGAGTCGTACAGATACCGCCCAGTCTCGCAGAAGTGCTGCAGGTGCTGTCCCCTGCCGAAGTGCTGCCGCAAACACGCCTGGCCGCAGTAATGCGGACTGACCTCCCGGACACAGCGGCTGCACACCATGAAGTGCTCCCTCCCAGCCGGCGGCAGCTTGCGGCACACGATGCACTTCTCGACCTCGACACTTGCGTCAGGGGCGACGGGATCCTTCCGCACCATCCACCCGGGCATCTCCTCGAACGTGATCGGCATTTGTACGCCGCAATGCGTCTTGCCCTTCTTGGCCTTTCGGGACGCCGCGACGGTCTGTGGCGCACGCCGGAGGCTGATGACTGTCAGTCTGGGAGCCGCGGGGGGACAGAGAGTGTCGGGAGGGCCGCATATGGTGCTGGTGGAGGGCCGTGTTGGCTGTGATTCGTCGCCGGGAGTCCATTGGGCGACGTGAGTGGCAGACAGACTGCCTGGCGTCTTGCCTGGCGTCTTGGACGTCGGTTGGCAAGTTTGATCCTCGTCATCGCTGCTGTCATCCAGATGGTTCCACTTGGAATAGTCAATAGGTTTCGACATAGCGTAGTTGCTGCCGTGCCGGCACTCGTCAATGGGCACTCGTATATCGGGTAAGAGCGACCGCCCCCATACACCGAAGGTGGTGTGTCGCCTGATTGTTGAAACCAATTAGGCTGTAAGGCTATAGCCCAGGTTATCCATCTGCGGGCGACACATCATTTCCTCAGCAGCCAGCCTTTTCAGGTGGTGCTGGGCCTCCCGATCTTCCTGCCCAGACGGCACTTCCTCAGGCTTCCTGCCTTTCTAGCCACAATTGAGCTTTGCTGTACCGCCCGCTGCTTTTGTCGGCCACTTCATTCCACCATGCCCCGCCGCCAAGCTGACATCCGTCGCTTCCTGCGGCCTGCCGCTGCTTCACACAAGGCGGATCAAGAGCATCAGCAGCGCCATGAGCAAACGACAGGGGAGATGATGGCAGGCACGCCACGTGCACAGATGTGCCGTGAAATGTGTTCATGATGCGTTGCTGTTGTGTCGATGCGTGTGTGTGTTCCAGATTTCAGCAGCCCCGAGACTCAGGCCATCGCCAATGAGATCATCAGACAACGACAGCTGGTATATAAGTCGTCACACAGCATCAAGCTCAGCACACATAAGAACCTGTCTGTCTGTCTGTCTGCTGTTGTGAGCAGGCTGCTCCACCGCCCAATGCATCGCTGTGCGGCGTTCAGCCAGAGAAGCTGGCCCATGTGTGTGACCACATGGCCACACTCGAGGCCGTCCGTCTGGCTCTCGTCAACAAGACCATGCAGGACACGTGCCGTTCGCCGTTCGTCATCCGCCATCTGATCATCACCCCCGCCACCCACAAGCTGTGGCGCAGAGCATCGCGGGCCGTCCTGCGGCAGCGGCGGAGCCGGCTGACCCACCTGCAGACGGCCGCCATCGCCACAGACGAAGAGGTCTACTCGCGAGGGCATGAGGACCAGCCGGGCGACGACACCGCCAGTGACGACGGGCGAGAAGAGGACGATGAGCCGGCGCAAGTAGTGGGCGACAACGAGGAGGTGACGGAGGGGCGCCATCGTGCCCGCGGCCATCGGGCGGTGTACGCCAAGATGCTGGAGGGTTCGGCGGCATCGCTCAAGAAGTGTCGATTTGAGGACAAGACGACAATCGAGCCCGTCTCGCCCGTCGACCTGCCCAACGTCTACAGCAGCCCCGGGCCGCCGAGGGTCACCTTCGGCAAGCTCGAGGGAGGTGGTGATGAGTGGGGCGCTGTGGCAAGGCACGGCCTATGATCGGCGATGGTCCCTTCCCAGCCTCAAGACGTTCGTCAGCATTCTCATTGCGCCCCAGTACGTCATGAGGTGGATCGGGGCGTCGCCCCACCTCACCCACCTGCACATGATAAACCTCCCTCTTCACTACCTGCCATCAGCTCTGTCGGCCGCCCCCTCCCTGGCCAACCTGACCTCGCTCGGCTGCATCCTTCTGACGACGGACGACTCGGACTGGCAGCCGCTGCTGAGTGTGCTGGAGACCAAGGGGGCCATCGGACGCAACGGCCGCATCGACACACTCGGCGTGTACTTTGCTGTGGAGGGCATGGAGCCGGATGGTATTCTCACCAGCCTGCGAGCCCTTGACACGGCCATCCAACGCTTTGCCGGTGTGGGCGTATCGGCTGCCGACACCCACGTGACGGCCATCCCCATCGCATCGTGGGAGGACCATATCATGACCAACGTGATCAGCCAGCCACACCACCAGGCGGGCAGCAGCGGCGCGGCCCCTTCGTTTTCGAGTGCGGCAGCTGCATGCGAGCCGCCTGTGGGCGGTGGGAGGAGGGCGCCCCTCTTCCCCAACATGGTTTCCAGAGCTGACGATGACAACGATGCGAGTGGCGAGATGGCCGACAGGCAGCCCACCCAGCGGCCCTTCAAGCTGCTCGTCTATGTCCCCTCTGAATTTGACGACAACCTGCTGCGTCTCCCCCTGACGGCCTCCGACGTGCTGCCCAAGAAGATCGTCCGCGAGATGGCTCGGGTGGCCGAGTCAATGGAGGTCAAGGCGGTGTCGAGCACGGCATCGGCGGCTGCCCGCGGCAGCTTCGGCGACTACGTGTTCGAGTCGCTGACCGAGCTGACCATTCATGAGTCTGTCGCCGTTCCCGTCACCAGCGGCGTGCTGCCGTCGGTCCCAGCGGTCCCGTACAGCCGCTTCCCCTCCCTGAGCAAGCGTGTTCTCTTCAAGTTCCCGTCCTTCCACCTGCTCAGAGAGGGCGGGGTGAGGGAGCTGCTCGCGGCGACCAAGGGACAACTCGAGAAGATCACCGTCACGCTCACGGATTTCCCCAGCCGATACGACACAAGCTACGGCACGGGCCAGCCGCCGCCCCGTGAGGCCGCCCCCGGCCTCCTCGCGCAGCTGACACTCGAGTGTCTTGACGCCAGCGGCCATGTGGACGAGCTGGTGCTGGCATTCTTCCCCAACACATGGCCCGTTCCACCAGCTGGTGCGGTCGGGGCGGGCCTGTTGCACAGGTCCCCCATCTACCACCTCTTTGCGACACCCGAGCTCGCCGCCCGCCTCCCGCCTATCAAGCAACTGACCTTGAGCACCCCCTACTGCGTCCACGACCGATTCGGCAACGTGCAGATGGACTTCATCATGGACGTCATCAACAACACACCAGAGCTCAAGAAGGTGGAAATCAGCGAGGTTCTCACTGCTCTCATGCAGAATGCGCATTTCGGCCTGCTGCGTCACTTCCCGGCCTACTTGGCGTCTGCCAATGGCGCTGTGGATGAGGCGCTGGCATCCGCCGGGTCGCCATTTGTCGTGGTCAGGGCCGATGACACCAGACTTACACTGGAGCGATAGAGGGACGGCTGCGTTCAGCTGAGGGAGAGGCGGGTGAGGGAGGGAGGAGTAGTGTGTTATATAGATGGCTGGAGACTAGTTGCGGGGTGCGGTGTGGACGCGCCGCTTGTTTGATGTCCTTACACACACATTCGATGTGATGTAGTCTGTCTGTCGAGAGACCTCAGTGTACAGACATTCTCAACTCTATACGTCCAGCCCTTCGCACTCACGCCATGCATGGATCCCACACATGAGTTAACCAACTGCACAACTGCCAGACAGACAGGCAGACAGCCAGACAGATGCACATCAATCAATCAACAGACCCATCCATCCACCAATCCGTCCATCCTTTGCTGGCTGCGGCAGACCGGCCGGCAGGCAGGCAGCGAAATCAGTCAGTCATTGCACCGGAGTCGGGCAGCTGGCCGCAGTCCTGGATGATGACCGGTGCAATGAGAGGCGGCGTTGAGGACAGAGGCCCCGTCTGCATGTCGTAGTCCGTCGCCACTTTGCCATTGTCCTTGGTGGCGCTGCTGTCGTCCCTGGTCAGCAGGGAGATGCTGTGCAGGTGGGCGATGGTCTGGATGTCCTCGATGACCCCGACCACCGTGTCGTACACATGAACCGAGTTGGCCGATGAGACGCTGATGAGGAACCGACCACCTGCATGGGATGAGGGGATGCATGAGAAACGTGACTGACATGAAAGTGACGCATGTGATGACTGACGTAATTACCGTGCCGTTTATAGTCGCGGACGCCCTTGGTCCGCTTGGAAGGCGGGGCTTCACCGATGAGCGACACCACGCCCGGCCGGCCGGGGGCGACGAGCGAGCGGCGGTGGTCCCATTTGCTGTGGTACATGCCATAGATGCTGTCGGTCATGTGAGTCCAGTTGCCGTCAGACAGATAGCCGCCCACCAGGTCGGTTCCCTTGACAGCATAGCCGATGATGGTACCTTAAGGAAGACACACAAGTTCCTCCAGCGCCTGTCTGTGTGTGTGTCTCTGTGTGTGCATGTGTGTGTGTTATCGGTCACTAATGTACGTTTGTAGTGCAGTGGGTATCCTTCCGTGCCGACGCCCTTCTCCCCGGTGCAGTAGCACCTGAAGTTGTTGGCGGCCTTGGGGTTGACGTCTGTGAAGAGGGTGATGACCACACGCCGCACTCTCTCGCCACCATTGCCATCCACGCTGTTCAGATCCAGGAACACCTTGGGCCGCTGACACACACATTACAACACACGTGTGCAGACACAGACAGACAGACAGACAGACAGGGAGTGTGGCTGTGTATCGTGTCTGCCTGTCTGTCTGCGTCGCCCTTGTGTGGCAGCTTGCCTTTGGTGCAGGGCCGTTGGCGATCTGCTGGGCACACTCCAATCCCTCCAGTATGCTGTCGGTGAAGTTGCACGCCTCTTCCTTGACCTGACCACACACACACACAAGGAAGCCCTGACGCCAACCAACTGTCGATGGCCTTTTGTGACGTGACGTGTGTTGCTGACCTTTTTGTTAGGGAACTGCTTGACCTTGAGGCAGATGAGCCGCCAGAGGCCTGTGCTTTCCTGAATGACACGGGCGCACAGGCAGCAGAGAGGGAGGGAGTTGGACGGAGCGTGAGTGATTGTGCCGGGGTCGATGGACCATACTTTGAGCAGATCTGCCCAGTGGTAAAAGTCGACATTCTTGGACAGATACACGTCCAGCTGATAGACCAGCACCAAAAGGTCCTGATTGTCCTGCACACACACACAGACAGGGGACACCGGTATGTCATCCATCCTTCCATCCATCCATCCACCAGCCATCTGCCTGTGTGTCTGCCCACGTTGACGGCGAGTGCGCTCTTAATCGACTTCTCGAACTCCTTGAGCCGAGTGATGACCGAAGCCATGTCGCTGGCCTGGCGGATCTCCTCTTCCAGCCGCTCGCACACAGCCTGCTCATCCTCGGCAGCAGCACCTGGGTCGCCGCTGGCAAAGGAAGCATCTGATGGCGAGAAGGCGCAGAACCCACCCTCGCTGTGTGTGAGTCAGAGACGTTGTGTCATGTGAGTGCAGCCGCCCTACCGAGTGGTCGATTGGTGCCGTAGAGGACGGCATGGATGTCCATGGGCTCGGCGGTCCTGAGCCTCTCGAGGATGCGCATGAAGTCGGCCACAGTGTCCTTCTGCAGGCGGGCCAGCTGCTGCTCCACCAGCACGCTTTCATCGATCGCCTTGCCCTTGCTCTGCAGACAGACGGGCAAATCAATGGACACACACGCCGTTCATATCAGTTGGTGGCCCCTCCCTCTTTTGCCCTCTCCTTCCCTACCTACCTTGAGCTTGCCCATGTCCTGGTCAACCTTGGCGTCAAGCAGCACCGCTAGGTCCATCCGTCGCTGCCACAAACAGCGCCGCACCCAATCCTCCACCCACTGCTCGCCTGGCGAAGGCACCAGGAGACCAGCTGTCGCATGGCGCACAAAGCGGGGCCACTTAACAGCCCCAATGGAGGCGGCAAAGCTGGGGGGGCAGTTGAGGAAGGCTGTCGCCGGCACGGTGTACTTGTCGAGCGGGAAGGACTTGGAAACGCTGCGGAACAAGGCAGACAACAGGCAGGCGTCAGGGGTGGAGAAGACCGGCACGCCGTCCAGTGTGTAGGGACGCGAATGGTTCTGGGGCTCAAAGTGCGGGTCGAAAGCGACGAACCGAACCGTCAGCTTGGCCCGTTGCAGGTCACGCACAGCCGCCTTGGCGAGCGACTGCAGCAGCAAGTCCACACGGGGGACCTTGTCAAGGACGGGCACAAAACGAAGAGCCGGGAGCTCAGAAACACCTGCACCGCCTCCGAATGTCGCGTCCACCACGCAAGCGTGAAAGCCAAAGCAAGAGCCGAAAGCAGCCCCTCGCAATGTCAGATCAACTTCGCCAGCCTGTGGCTCAGAGATCTCGGCAGATGCAGCTGCAGCAATGGTCGGATCACCACAGGCCTCCCCTGTGCCGTTCACGCTAGTGAGGCACTTCTCGATGGCAGCCTTCTCGCGCTCTAGCTGACAGGTATGGAAGTCGGTCATCTCCAGGAACCCGATAAACAGCCGGGCGACGTTGGTGTTGGCGAAGGCCGGCCTCACCAGAGTGCGGAAGAGCTCACACGGCTCCCCATGGTCGTCTTCATTTTCACGAAGGCAGCGTGTTGAGCAGTAGAGCATCTCGCCGCACAGCTGGCATGTGACTCGCCGGCCAACAGATCCGCACTTGAGGCACTTGAGATCAGCAGCGGGATGAGTCAGATCCGACATCGACAGGGAAGAGGCAACAGGAAGAGGCGAGATATCAAGATGGGGCGCTCATAATGTAAGTGGGACAAGCGGTGGACACACAGCGAAAGAGAGGAGGAAACTGTCTGAGGCCAATTAAAAGCTCGCCTGGGGCCCCGATTGTCTCGGGAAGGAGAAGCGCAGTGGTTTCTCTCGATCAGTCTACGCCGGTGCTCTCTCGCTGCTGTCGGTTTTCGTGGGCTCAGAGGAGCACACTTCAGGCTGCGGGCGTTCGCCAGAAGGCAGAGAGCACTTGGAGAGTACCTGAGAACATCAGGACGCCGACGTCCACGTACGGACAACCCACCGAGGTGAGTCACAAATGCAGCACAGCACCCTAATGCACACATATGTGACTCATGTAGTGCTATCCACTCCATCTGCAATGAGCTGTGATAGAAACGCATTGCATGCAATGCCATGCAACATGTTTGTGATGCTGTGATGCTGTTATTCAGTTTGTTGAGGCCAAGGATCACAGTGAGGCCGAGTTCATGTCGATGGGAGCTGACTGCGACGCTGGGATGGGGACAGGCGCGTCCGGAGGCGCCGGGGGCGTCTTCCGGTCTACGCGCATCCCGCCGGCTGAGGAGAACCGCACGGACGCCGCCCCCGAGCGACACGCCGAGGACGAGGAGACCGAGGAGGACGAGGGCTGGGTAAAGCACCGGGTTATGTTCCCAACGAAGGGCCTGCCCTGGATGGTCAAAGCGGCGCGTAAGGAGACGAAGAAACGCAGCACGAAGGCCAAGTGGGGGCGTGCTGGACTCATCTAGAGACACACAGGCATGCTTTGTGGTGCGTCCGTCCCTCTCGTATACATGGCAATGGCATACGAGAGAGAGATGCGCACACTAGAGAGGATGCATGACAATGGGAACCGACTGCAGGTAGAGACACCTTTTTACCTTCGTCTGCACGAGAACTACATAGCCCACCAGCCCACCATGTCTCCACGCCTCGCTACCTTTCGTTTTCACTCTTCCACCAATACACACACAGTGACTGACTGACTGACTGACTGACTGCATGGGTGTTTTCCCTTTCGTCGATGTGTGCATCACGTCGGTGTTTTGTCAATCGATGGGAGACGTCAGCTGCATTGTGGCTTCCATGTCAGAGACGTGTGTGCACGGGACTGCAAGACGCAAGCGCATTCATGGTACTCTATATGTCGAAAATCGAAAACCTCACACAAGTCGAGTTCGGCATCTCACAAATACACAGCTTACACACACAAACACGCTCACCACCTCACTTAATCTGCCTCTGTCTGTGTGTCACACGTGGGTGTCGCGGGTCCGTCCCATTATACACACCCTCAGAGGTCCTTCATCATGTAGACGACCTTGAGTTTGCTCTCCTTCCACTCGACCTTCTCCACAATGCGGTACCGCAGCTTCAGGTACAGCTGGATGGCACTCTCGTTGTCTTCCTCCGCATGCAAACCTATCACGTCGTTACGAACACCAACACGCGACAGCGCACAATCACCATCACCACTGCTGGTGGTGGTGCTGGTAGTAGTGGTGCTGTTGCTGCCGAATGCCGCGGCCATCTTCTCGCATCCCTTGACGAGCCGCGAGCCGACGCCCTTCCTGCGGCACTCAGGACGCACCAGCAGGTTGCAGATGTAGGGGTGGAGGGGCTCCGGCTGCGAGACGAAGGGCAGCAGGACGGCGAGGGCCGAGGACATGACGAACCGCGCCTGCTTCAGGACCATCGGCACGGGCACCCAGTCGGGCATCCGGCCAGAAAAGGGATGCATCAGCAGCTCAGCAAAACCCAACACCCGATGCCGCTCCTTAATCGCCGCCTCCCTGTCCGCAGGGCCTTCCTTGTCCTTTTTCCGCCGGCTTGTGTCGACACGCCTGCCGTCTTGGTCGAGCTTCAGCCGCCTTCGAGACGATGGGCTGAGGGAGGACATGACGCCGCCCTGCCGCAGCAGCGAGGCCAAGTGGGAGGGAAGGGGGGCGGGGAAGGGCAACGCGAGAGAGAGCGCCCGATCGCTGGTCAGTTGATCGGTGGCCACGGCTGCGCTCACTGGCTGCTGCTGCTCATCCTCGGCTGCCGCCTCGCCGGCTGCCTTTCTCGCAACGGGCCGCTCGGATGACGCACGGCCGAACCAGTAGCTGTTGTCAGTGGTCTTTTCTTTTGTGGAGGTATCGTCTGCGGTGGATTGGTTAGGCGGGGGGTCGACTGCCGGGGCGACGACACACAGGAGCTTGTGGTCGTTGCCGAAGGGGAAGATCGTCCTTATCCAGAAGAACCAGAAATAAGAAGAGATGTACAGCAGCCGCAGGAAAGAGCTGCCCACACGATCTGCAGACATTCATTCACGCACACACACAGAGGACACACAGGCCATCCATGGTGTGCATGTGGCCGTTGCGAATGGGTCCCTGCTCACCTTTGTCTTCCTTCTTGCTGATCTCTATAATGTCCGACAGCTCACTCAGCGTCACCTCCTTGACCTCTTGCCGCGAGAAGTCCACACCAAAGTCCTTCTGCACGGGAAACAAACCCGTCCTGATCTCGTACTCCAGCGCGGGCAGCACAGCCACGATGAAAGGCACCAACAGACCAATCAGCTCCAGCAGCCAGAAGTTTGGCGGCAGCAGCACAGGGCCCGACACCGCATCAAGCCGAGATGGGTGCCGCTGACGGACAAAGGGAGAGCGGAGCCGCCGCCTTGTGCACGCGTGATGGATAGTATGAGGGGATGTGGCGAGAGATGGAGAGGGGATGGGAGCGCGCGCCAAGAAGGCAGGTGGCGGCGGTGGCAGATGCGGCACCAAGATGCTGGTCAGCATCCCCCTTTCTCTTTTCTCCGCTGCGCAGAGAGACCTCTCGATCGCCTCGTTTCGCTGAGAATCCTTTCCAGTCGGCTTCCTGTGCTTCACACAGCATTCACCGATGCGTCCGGAAAGCGGCGGGGAGGTGAGAAAGATCCGACGGCAGCAGCAGTTTTAAGCTCGCACATGGGGCGTGGGAAGAAAGGAAGACGCAAGAGGCGTGTGAACCTCTGAGCACCTAGATCCGACACAGATCCTTCCCGTGGAGGATGGTGCAAAATAGATGGATGAGCCGGATGAAACGCAGACAGAGGAATGGCAGAGGTACGCAACGACAGATGCACTGACGTGATTGATTGATTGTGAGTCACGATTCAGGCATCAACACGCGATGAAGAAGCGACTCATTCTCGATGATTCATTCCACTGGCGCATCCCCACTGCAGCAACAGGCCCACTCGACGATGGCAGACCAGCACTCACACGAGTGAGTGCGCAATGCACACCACATGCCTGTACCACGCCAGGGTGAATGCTCTCATTCGGGTGTGTCACGTGCCTACCTACAGGTGGGCGGTGTGGATCTCAGCTTCTTCAAGGAGGACCCTTCACGGGCCGTGGCCGCACTCGTGGTGCTGGACTTCGACACGCTGGAGGTGACAGTCACCCTGCATTAGAGTCCCCACCCGTGTGAGTGTCTGTTGTCGGTTTTTGTGTGTGTGTGTGTGTGTGTGTGTGTGTGTGCAGGTTGTGTACGAGAGGTGCCGCGAGGTTGAATTGAACGTGCCCTACATGCCAGGATACCTGGCCTTCAGAGGCAAGGGAAGAGGACAGAGAGGGCTATGGCCGTTTCTGTCTGACAAGTGAGGGTGTCTGATCTCATCTGTGTGGGTGTGCTATGGATGGAGTGCAGAGGCGCCTCCACTCGCTGCACTGATCGAAGACATGAAGGTGAACATCCAGCCACTTGTGCCACAAGTAGTGCGGACACCTCGTTGCGTTTCGTCTCATAGGCGACGTCTGATGAGTCCGTGTGGCCTCAGCTGCTGCTGGTCGACGGCAACGGCATACTCCATCCAAGAGGTCAGCCAGACAGAGGTGACACATGATGACCGCACTCATTCTCTGTGCGTGACATGTTCAGGATTTGGTCTGGCCTGTCATCTCGGGCTCCTTGTGGACATTCCGACCGTTGGGGTCAGCAAAAACATCCACACCGTCGATGGCATCACCAGAGTGAGCAGAACAACGCTGCAGCGAGGATGCAGACACAGGCTTTTCCTTCCGTCAGGAGGTGGCCCGTGAGCTCGCATCCCGGCACCTGACGACCGCCCCTTCCCACCACTTGCTGAAGGGCGACACGCGAGGTGTCTTGGGGGCGATATATCGGCCGACGGATGATGCCACGGTGCCGCTGATCGTGTCATGTGGGCACCGAGTGTCGCTCGACACCGCCCTGAAGATACTGCCGCACCTGTCCAAGCACCGAGTGGCCGAACCGGTGAGCAACATCCTGTACGCTCTCTCCCTCCACACATGCAGTCTGTGCGCGCGTGTGTGTGTGTGCGTGTGTGTGTGTGTGTGTGTGTGTGTCACGTGCAGATTCGTCAAGCCGACATTCGTTCTCGCGCGATGGTGCGGCGGCTGGCGAATAAGGCCGCCGAGACTGAGTGACAGATGACGGACTCAGTAGGTGTGTGTGCCATGGTGGACGACTTGTGTGCTGTGGATATATTTATGCAATCGTGTGGTGTCGATTATTCTCATCGAGACATTCATGTGACAGGAATACGTTGATTTCCGTGATCGATGATCCAGTCATTCATTCGTTTGGCAGCCATTCAGGAATGCGCCCCAGCTCCTTCTTGACTCTGTCGAGGATTCTGCTACGATCGGTCCCTGGCGGAAAGCGAGCTGCAGGCGGCCAATACCATTCGCTGCGGCTGCTGTATTTCTTCATTGTCAAAGCGGCCGTCCCTTTCCACTGTCCCTGACACACTTCCTTGCAGAGTAGGAGTCGATTTAGGGGGAAGACAGACAGACTGACGCACAAACAAAGACCGCCTCAGCACATACATGCACCCATTGCGTATGAAGACCGGTCTCTCTGTCTAAGCTCTCGATAGATACATGGAGCGGTAGAGGCCTTTTAAAGTGCTTATCTATCTCGCCTCCAGAGAGACACAGACTCCAGGGCGACTGTCCGGCTGTCCGACTGCCTAGATGTCCAGGTCCTCGAGCTCGTTCCTGTCTGCTTCGGGTCCGCACTCGAATCTTAGCCACAAATGCTCGGCGACCAATGAGATGATCGTCAGACCGATCCCCAACATTGCTTCACAAACCAGAAAAAAGAGCACAACAGAGAGAGACGCGACACGAGAGTGGTTCACGCTAATTCCACGAAGCCCACTGATGATGCCCGCTTCCTTCGATAGAAGCGTGCTGGGGGACACGTCATTCATTTGCTTCTCGAAATGGACCCAAAAGCCGAAGCCTGAAAGGTGGCCCAACGCGTAGAAATAGCACGGCAGTAGTTCATCCTACCTGCGAGAAAAAAGGCTGTTGCGATCCACTTGAATGGCCTGCTCAGCAGCAGAGCCGGGACCGTCATATTGATGTCCATTATGCTGTCCCCCCCCCGGATAGTGTAAAAGTGGAGGTTATCTTCCATCAGATCGGCTCCCCACGTATAGAATCGACGAAGGTCGAACTTTTCGGGATACCAGGTGGCGATGCAGCACAGGCACAGCAACCTGCCGATGATCATACCCATCATAAAGGCCAACAGCATCGCGCAGTATATCAGGAAGTGAAGGAGGTGACCGATGCATGTGATTTCCGCTGCTCCCGTGATCATATCGGTGGTGCCAGGTAGAGGCTGCAAAGGCACAAGCACACGCATAGACGACACACAGCAGGAGAGACACATCACGCATATGAGAGAGACATGGTGTCTGCTATTTATTTGCTTACTTGCAGATCACGGAGAGTAGGAGGAAACAGATGCCCGTTGCGATGAATCCCATGCCTGTTTCATCCGTCTCGTCCCATGGACCGCCTCGATTGACCGGCCGTTCGCCACCAGGGTAGACTGTCCCGACATGGCCGTAGGCCAGTCCTGCACAACATGGCAGCTGCACCTTAATTGGATCACCGTATTGGCATGCTTACCGGTGATCAAGAAGCACACCGGGATGAAATCCAAGGCCGCCACACTCAGGTTGAACACCCTCATGCCCCTCATGACGATAAACACACCGTGCCACGCTGCTCCTACACCACACACAGGAAGATAAGGACTCACCAGCCAGAGGACGACAGCAGGGGATGTTTGACGTGCACCTGCTCCGCGTCTGTCGTGACGAGGAGCGCGGGAAGGCGTTTCCCGTTCCTTCAAACAGGCGGCAAAGTCCCTCGGCGGTGGGGGCCTGGGGGCGCTCTCCAGGTCCTCTCCCTCTCGGTGCGACGTGGACTTCAACATAATGCTGTTTGTGCAGCTTTTGACCTTGGCCGAGGTGAGATTGAGCCCACAAATGTGATGAACCTGCACGCAGTGCTTATGATGCTGTTGCAGGACGTATGGGCCATTCTCGTCGTGGATGAGGTACATGATGCCGTACGTAGATGATTTCATGGGCGTCTCCACGCGTTGAATTCTCAGGACTATCCATGGACACTCTTTCTCACCTTCACCCTGCTCGCCATTGTCACGGGCCTCATTGAGAACCTCCTGGAGGACTCCACGGGCAACATCCAATGTACTTGCACAATTTCCGGCATCCGGAGCCTGGTGCGCGACAATTTGAAGAAAGCCGCCATCACCCTCATGGAGCTTGCCCAGTTTTGTCTCCTCTTTGGCCTCACGTAATCAGACGCACGCCATGTCTCTGTTGCTGCATTTTCTCTTGTTCTACCTGCAGGACCATTGGCTCCGCTGGACTTGGGGCTCATTCCATTTTCTTTTTCGTCGCGCTCTTGGTTCAAGGTTGCGCGATTTGGCTGCCGCTCAAAGGCTACTTCACTTGTACTACCAAGGAGACTGCAGAGAAGAAGAAGGACGACACCAGGGAGAAATACGAGGCCTCACCAGCAGCACAGAAAAGCAAGGCGTCCGGAAAGAAGCTGAGTGGTGGGGAAGATGAAGTAGGGCAGGGGGCAACGCAAGTAGGAGGGCCCAGTGACGAAGAAGGGAAGCCGACAAAGACAGCAGAGAGAGCGACTTGGCTGTCGCCGGCCAGGGGCCAACTGGCAGCGGGGGACGCCGTCTTTGCTGTCCATGCCCTGGCCCAGCGTTTCCTGGCAGGTCAACTGGAGAGACATGTGAAACCACTCTGAAGGATGAGAGAAAAAAGTACCGCCTCGAAACAAGTATGGCAAAGTCCAACGATCCGCTATACTTGTATGGCATATGTGCGGGTTTGTCTGTCAGAGGAAGAAAAGGAGAAAAGGGAAAAGGAAACCGAAGAGAAAGCGGCCGTCGTGCTGGATGTTGGAGCGCAGGCGGGCATTAAACGGGACGGCGAGGAGCAGGCAAAAGAAGGCAACATGGCCAAAGAGGGCGGGGACGATAAAGACAGGCAAGAAGCGGACGCTGCGCAGCGAAAAGACGGAGAGACGCTGTCAGAAGAGAGTGTTCCCGTCGGACAGCTGATTTTGATGTATGCAGACGACGAGAAAATGTTGCACGCTGACAGTGTGGCGGAGGAGGAAGCAAAGGCGTACTCTCGCCGTAAGGGTGTGGCGGTGATCTTCGGGTGGACTCTTCTCACTTCAGCCCTGCCCCTTCTGTACTTCCCCTTCGATGATGAATCGCCCTTCAGATCAGCTGCTTTCGATATGTAGCCTCTTTGGGGGGGAGGGTCGTATTCATAGATATGTTTTCACGTGTCTTTCCTCTTGTCGTTTTTCATTCAGCGCCTTTACAATCAGCATCTGGTACGCATCGTTTGTGGTCGGCACTATCAACGACACATTCAAGGAATACTATGGAGACGAGCAAAGGGTGAAGTTCGAGCTGCTAGGGGATTTCTTCAATCAGCCGGGACTCCGTGAGACCTCAATCTCGGATGTGAGCCACACACACACACACACACACACTATGGGGGCAGCATCTGGTCTCCTAGCCATGCCATGTCTCTTGCCCATGTAGATAGCATGGAAACTCCGTTACATCCGCTTTGAAGAGGCAATCGTGAGCTGCTATTCAATCAATCGTTGATTCCCTAGTTGTGGTGTTGTGCTTCCATCCTTGCGTTGCGTTTCTTGCAGAAGAAGACCGTGCAGGGCGGCGACTCGTTGCTGCACCGCATATTCATTTTCGTCGGCTGGGCGTATACGACCGTCTTCCTTGTGACCGTGCCGTTCGTCGGGCTGCTGTATCTGGACCATGCTTTCCGCTTGTACGAGAAGGCCTGGTGTGTGCTCGGGATCATCTACGTCACGATCGGCTATGCCGTCTTCCTCGGTTTTATCGGTCCAGCACTTCGCGCCTCACGAGCTGTCCGATGCAACCTCGAGATGAGCCGGCTGCCAGCGGAAAACTCAACGTATGTATGATCTACTCATGGAATGAATGGGGATTGCATCCCATCGTTTGTGACATGTCTCACCTGCAGCATTCAATTGTGTTATCGCGTCTCATACGGTTGCACATTCTGTTTTCTGCCCGTTGCAGCTCTCTGCTGTGATATCCCAGGTGGCTTCCTGCTAGCACTGAAATATCGAAAATGATCGAATTCTGTGCATGTCTGATGGCAGGCTTCCTCTGGGCTTCCTTTCTGATGCGCGGGGAGAAAGACTTGAACGAGCGGAACGCACTCCACGTGGTGAAAACACGAATGTCCCGTTCGACACAAGTGGCGTGCGTAGTGTCATGAGCCCGTGTGTGTCTGCAGATGAAGGCATATTTTGGGTGTGCGTCAGTCGTCTCCGTGTTTGCGGCAGTGGTGCTGCTCTTTTGGGCGGGAATCATCCTGTGCCGAGACGAGATACTGGAGTTTTCAATTGCCGTCCAGGAAGCTGTCGATGGATAGTCAAATAGGCAGGCAACAGCTTTCAATGTGCCTTTTTGCCTCTGAACGTTTCTGTTTGTGACCTATCGCGGCCAACGAAACGAGAAAAGGGAGGAGTGGACCGAGACGTAAACAGACATGATGTTCCAACCGATAAAGCCCATACAGGAAGCCTTGCGTGAGCAACATGCATGTCGATGGCGAGACATACGCACGTGTTGGCGTTCCAAATTGTTTCATTCGTTCTTACTCGGAAAGAGCCAATATCTCCGCGCCGCCCAGATGTTTTTTCGTCGGTGAGTATGTGTGTGTGTCAGATTCGTCAAGCCGACATTCGTTCTCGCGCGATGGTGCGGCGGCTGGCGAATGAGGCCGCCGAGACTGAGTGACAGATGACGGACTCAGTAAGTGTGTGTGCCATGGTGGACGACTTGTGTGCTGTGGATATATTTATGCAATCGTGTGGGTGTCGATTATTCTCATCGAGACATTCATGTGATGTGACAGGAATACATTGATTTCTGTGATCGATGATCCAGTCATTCATTCGTCTGGCAGCCATTCAGGAATGCGCCCCAGCTCCTTCTTGACTCTGTCGAGAATTCTGCTACGATCGGTCCCCGGCGGAAAGCGAGCTGCAGGCGGCCAATACCAATTGCTGAACCAATGAGGGAAGAAGCGCCCGCTTTGGGCTTTTCCTTCAGCCCATTGGCCCTCAAAGACCACATATTCACTGCCCAACCGACTGAAATAGACCGTCCCTCTCCCATGCCGCTTGCCGTCCTCCCACTGGCCTTGATACTGCTTGGTGGGAGAGAGGGAGTCCTTGTAGCTGGTGTCATTCCGTGCATACCCCCACCCTCCCACTGCCCCTCATAACACTTGAGGCTGTTGTTGTAATAGCTCACTCCGTCCCCGTGCGGCAGGCCGTCCTGCAGAGGCCCGGTGTAGGTCTTGCCGTCCTTCAGGGGGAGCTTCTCCGCCTTCCCCTCGCCGACCACTTGCCCGTCCTCCCACCGCCCCTCACTCGTGCCGCCCTTCGGCCAGTGAGCTGTCCCGCTGCCGTGTGGTGTGCCGTTGCGCAGGGGCCCTTCATAGTGACAGCTTTCCCAAGGCAAGCGGCGCTCAATCCCATCGCCGACCATCGCGCCGTTCGCCCACTGTCCGTCGCACGCAGTGGAGCCGTCGCTGTTGAACAGCGTCCCTGAGCCGTGACGATTGCCGCGGGCGAACTGCCCTTGATACTCTCTCGTGCAGTTTCTGTGGTAGGAGGTGCCCTCGCCGTCGAAATGTCCGTCCTTCCACGCCCCCTCATATCGCTTGCGCTGTCCGTCGAGCGTCCTCAGGACTCCAGTGCCGTGTGGCTTGTTGTGAGAAACCGTCTCGTAGTAAAGCCCCCCGCTCCACACGAGGGTCCGCGGCGTCAGCTGGCCGCTCTCCCTCTGCGTAGCCAGCTGAGCCTCCGCCTGCTCGCATCGCCGCTTCCAGGCGTCTCGCTCCTCTTTGTACTCGTCTCTTTGCCTCTTCAGCTCGTCTACCAACAGCTGCTGCGTGTGTCTGTGCTCGTCCGCCTGCCGCTGCACGATCTCCACCATGTTGGCGGTGAACGCACTGGAGGCGGCCTCCGAAGGGGCGTCATCAGCCATGTCGCAACGAGAAGGCGCCGAAGTCTCATTATTCGTGACGGCCTTAACGTACTTGGCCAGGATCGTTGGCTGGAATATTTTCTCTATGTCCTCAACTTCTTATTCGCTGATAGTCTGCGCTAGCGTTGTATGTGTAGTGGAGAGACGATGTTGTGGAGAGACGACAGAAGAGCGGAGAGAGCTGCAACGATGTGAAGGAATGCATTGGAGAGACGCGAGATCACTCTGGAGAGAGCGGGAGAAGTCGAAGAGACGGCTTCGTAGTGCCCTTTCTCACCGTTGCTTTCTGCCTCCGCCTGCAATAACTGTTTGTTTGGCTCTTGAGACGGCATTGGGTGCTCAAAGCAACCTTTTCTGTGCGCTTTGAGGGGCAGACGTGTGGCAGCGTCTTTCTGCGTGCGTTTTTCGTCGTTTCTTTTGCCCTTCTTGCGCCAAGCGTGCTCTATGGGTTTCGTTCGCTGGTGTGTGGCCTCCTGCGTGCCTTCTGCAGTGTCCCTTTGGTTCCCTCTCTGTTTGTCTTGGTGTGTTCCCCGCTTCTGGTGCTGTTTTCACCGTTTTTTTCGCTCGTCCTGGACGCCCCTGAGGTGGGGGGGTGTGCTGTGTGCTGCTGGTGTGCTGAGAATCGTGTGGGCAATGGATGCAACTTCTTCCACGGGTTTTCTGAAAAAGCTAGCATAGCTCGCGGTAAAACGACCCGTCTAGTGGTCCGTGTAATGGCTGTCGCTGTGTCGTTGTTGTGTGCTCCACTTCTGGTGCTCCTTTTGCCAACTTTTCTGCTGGTGTCGGAGGGCACTGAGGCGTGGGGATGTCCTATGGATTGCTGCTTGTGCTTAGATGCTTCTTCTGTGGTAATCGATGCGTCCCTTCGCTTCGTCTTTGCCTGTAGTGGTGTTTTCACCGTTTTTTTCGCTGATCCTGGACGCCCCTGAGGTGGGGGTGTGTGCTGTTTGCTGGTGGTGTGCTCAAAGGGTGCGGGCACTGGGTGCAATTCTTTCCACGGAAGGTCTGCAAAAGCTCGCCAAAGCTCGCGGTAAAACGACGACGACGCCGTCTAGTGGTCCGTGTAATGGTCATGATGGCATGGCATCCCTGAAGCACACCCACCCAACGCGGAATTGGGTCAATACCGTACGGTGGCGTTTACGCAATGCCGTGCGGATCGAGCTGGAATGAGAGAGTGTCACACGAGAGCCGCCACACGACACACACGCAACAACACAACCTCAATCGCCTCCCTCTGTCTGACTCAAAAGCGACTCAATGGCGGCTCTGTCCCCTCGTCGAATGACTGTGGTGCTCAAGCTTCACTGAGAGGCGCGTGTGGATATTGACATCGCCTCTCAGTGAAGCTTGCGAACAATGGCAGTCCGACGGAGGTGGAAAGATCACAGGCGCATTCACAGACGATTGGCACAGCTACACAGCCTGTCTCGCTCACCCTCCACCACAAGACCCGCGCATGACAAGCTCGGACATCTCACGGACTGGTTTACAGCAGGACAGAGTGTTCGTGGGCCATCAATAAAGCGGGTGTATCAGAAAGAAACGTGTACGTACGTGTGTACTTAATGTGATGTATGGGCACATAACAGAGGCACGTCTCTGCCTGTGGGTCGGTCAGTACAGCCACCTCTCTCTCTGCTTGACAAAATGGCGGGGCCTCGTGCAGCTCTCCCAGCTGCATCCTCCATCATCCATCCATGCACTTGACGCAAACAACGACCACAAGAAAAGGCCCACATCGACGGCAATGTACATGTCAGGCAGCCCCTTATCTAGAAAATGGCCAGAGAAATACACATGACACGCCAAGACCGCATAAATGCGACGACACAGACACTCACACGACGCATGCCAAAACCCCACACCGACTCGTGCAGTCGATGGCGTTCATCTGAGGGAGGGAGGAAGAGAGAGAGAACGGACGCGCGTGTGTGACGGTATGAAACAGACAGACATGCATCCTCTCACTGTACACGTACGCTCGTGTGTCCCCCTGTCTGCCTGCCTGTCTGCCTGTCTAGAAGCGTATGGTGATGGATCCCCCGGTGTACCTCCTCATGAACTCGATGAAGATCCACACGTACTGGATGCTCAGGATGATGAAGCAGAAGAACATCAGAAACAGCCACCACTTCTTGCCGCGCAGCTTGTCACTGAACGACTCAAAGAAGAACCGCAGCGGCACCACCCACGACAAGATGCAGAAGATCACCAGAAACCAGCTGCACACAGCATCACGCACACACGCAGGCCAACAGATACACTCGAGTGTGCTGTGTTGCGTGTGAGGTCATTCCTGCGGATGCTCACCTGCCGCCATAATACCACAGACCATCCGGGAGAGCCAGGCTGAGGAGGCACTGCAGAATGCCGTGGATCGCCATGGCGAACTGGCACATGAGCATGTGGCCCGAGTTGTGCTTCGGCCCGCAGTCGACATAAGGCAGCCACATGATCAGCCCAACCACCACCACCGCAAACACAATCTCCGCCAGGCCTGAAACGACACCGTGCAAACACGACAGGGCCGTCTGCTTTCTCTTCACGGGCCTGCCTGCGTGCGGCGCATACCTGAGGCGATCAGGTCAGCCACTGCCATGGTGTTGCTGCGTCAGATCTGAGTGTAAGCGCCCACAGGCTCAGATGCACACACAAGAAAGCCCTGAATGAGGACCGGCATTTGCCCACCTGCAAAGAGATTCTTGTCGTTCGGGAAGAGGGTAGATCTGCCGTTGTCCCTTTTCTCCTGCAGCGGTTCACTATCTCCCCCTGCGAGCTTAGATGGCCGTTTCGAAGCTCGCATTTGAAAACGGAAGTGTCAAGTCTCCGAGACATTCACCAGTCGGTGCCAAAGTGCAACGACTATCCGTTTTCAATCGCTCTTCCTCCGAATGGCTCTCGAGTTTTTCTGACCCGTCATCCTGCAGTTCCTGGGCATAGACGTGCTCATTCGACGGTCCGTGCCGGCCGTCTGGGCCACCTGAGCGTCCTGGAGAGGCGTGAAGGTTCTGGGGATGCTTCCGATGGCCCACAAGAGAGGCTCAGCTTCTCGCACTGGCGGGCCCCACCAGGAGCATGAGGGAGCCATGCCGATGGCGTCAGGACCTCCGGGAATGTGTCTTCCGGACGACGAGTAAGCGACAAGGATGGTGACTTCGATTTCCGTCCTGAAATTGTCATTTGTGGTTTGCAGGCGTGGTTTGCTTCCTCTGCCCCAGGCCGCCCAAGAGGCCCCGGCCCTCCTCCCCAACCCGTTTCCACACCAAGGTTTTCCCGTCTTCCCCATCACGCCTCATGGGTTCACACCAGAGTACTTCGGATGCCAATCGGCTATCGGTGAGCTGCCGTCTCCCCTCGCTCTGACGGCCACTGACGAGACAGAGGGCGGCATCAGCCCCGCGAGCACCCTGTCGCCAGGGCGGTACAGCACACGTGGCAGCCATGTAGGTGCGTACGACCTGACGATGTCGTATGAGTGGGGCGGCGTTTCTGGCGAGGGCGATCCGTTTCTGATGCCGCGGCCCCTCCAGAGGGAGAGGAGCTACTCGGCCAGCCAGTACGACCACTACGTCGGCACACAGGCGGAGCACCCATTCATGCAGTGGATTGAAAGCTGCAGGGGCAACAAGGCCGCTGCTGGTCAGCCCGACAGGTCTCACTCGCCACTGCTGCCGTCTCCGCTGACCCTGTCAAAGACAAAAGGAGACCCGTCTGCCGCGGCGTCAGGAGATCCCGACACCCTGCTGTCGCCGATCATATCAACGCTGCACCCCTTCCAGCAGCAGGAGGGCCCGGCCTTCGCGCACCACGCCATGATGGAGGCGCCGGAGCCCGAGGAGCCCTCATCGAGCAGCGGCCAGCAGGGAGGGGTTGATGTGGAGGACACGAATGATGAGATTGATGATCTCGGTGAGAGGATGGCGCTCGCATGTCTCGACGAGGACGACCTGCCAGCCGCTGCTGTGTTGGGGGAGGAGATGGGCGAGGACGAGAAGAAAGAAGTGCTGGAGGCGCTGCGTAGGAGGCTTGTGGCCCTCATGGGCAAGAAGGAGCCCTTCAACACAGTCATGGAAGTCACGCGTAAGCACTTACACCAAACACACGGGAAGGCGAAAGCCGTACAAAGAAATTTGTCCTTGTCTGTTGATATGCAGCGTCTCTGGCGTCTTTGATTCCGTGCACAGCATCGGGAGAGTCCATGTCGATCGGGTCCATCTGGCACACCGAGGGCTTCTGCCGCGCCTGCGTCTTCGCCTTCAAGCGCAGCAACCGGTGCAGCAATGGGCCAGGCTGCCTCTTCTGCCACCACCCCGACCACAGATCCCGCGCCTATAACAAACAACTCAAGAAGGACCGAAGGCAGACAGAGGGACAAAACAACAACCACAGCAGCAGCAGCCAGGATGCGATACAGGCGGCGTCATTGGGCGCTCCAGGAGGGCCGTCGCCGCCCTCCCTCACGCCCTCGTCGAGCGCTGCGTCCCCCCCGGCCTCGCCGCCGCACCTGCCCTTCCCGTTTCCCATTTTGCCCACCCCCACATACCGCCTCTCAGAAGTGACCAGCGCCTCAACAGAGCCGGACGACCACTCGAAAGGAGGAAGGAGTGCAGCGGCGAAAAGACCTCCGCCGCCGCAATCTCAGCCAAGCGGTGGGCGGTGAGGGTGTGTGGACACTGCGCACAAGGCCATGGAGGGCAACAATGGCGGCGGTGGGGCGGTTTTTGGCCCTCCCTTGGGAGAGGCAGACAGTGACATTGACATCAACTGGCTGCCTGTTGGGGGGCAGATGTACTGGTACTGAAAGGGCAGCGGGCTATCGACGGGATGGGCAAAGGGGTGTTTGTCTGTCTGGCTGTCCTGTTTGTCTAACTCTATCCCTCTCTCTGTGTGTGATGCAACACTGCTGGTTGGGCGAGACGCTTGGATCGTCGCAAAAACGGCACGCGAGAGCATTCTGTCCTTACGACGGACGGACGGACGGACGGATGGATGGATGAACACACGGTTGGCTGTCTTGACGGTGATATACACCGGGACTGTTGGTACTTCAGCGTACTGAGAGACTCACAGTGAATGATCTGCATGACTACGATGGACTGTATGTGTTGCGTTGTGTGTGGAATGAAGCGAAGCGACAGACAGCGAGCAGACACAATGAAGCGATGAACGAAGGAGGGCTGAAAGGTCTATACATTCACTCAGACAGTCAGCACGAGATGACGTGTGTCCATGTGTGCAGGCATGTCTGTAAATATATGCACATATTTGTGCAACCAGCCACATGCGCACACACACGTACACGCACACGCACACGCACACACACCATATGACATGTATAAAAGCGCCGATCGATCTGTATGTCCCGACACACACTCACACACACGGACGTGCACAAATACGCACACACAGCAAGCTGCAGGCAGCGAGAGATTAGACAGACAGACAGACAGAGGGAGGGGAGGAGAGAGGCGGGACAAATGAGTTATGAAAGCATTCTCATACACTCATGCGCGCGTACACACAGACAGACAGACAGACAGACACACATACATACACGTGGGGCCAGTTTGAAAACCGGACACATGAAGGCAGGCAGGGCACACACACGACAGACACACACGACACCACCACGCACTTGTCTTACCAAATGCCCTCAATTTTGTGTCCATTGCCTATACATCCATGGATGCATTGGTGGCTTTCATTGCGATCTGACACGCGTCTCACTACGTTGCTGGGTGGAGCTCAGAGAGAGAGAGAGAGAGAGAGAGGGGAGAGAGAGACAGGGAGGCCAGACGGCGCAAATGCGATACATCCACTCGACCGGCCGACCGACCGACCGACCGACCTAACCACCGACGGCGCCATGCCTGCATGCATATATGCATTTGCGCATACGCACCCGCCAGCCGGCCAGCCAGTCTACAAGGCAGCCTGGCTGGCCCCCTACGTGCGTACGGACAAAAATGCAAATAGGCAGACAGATAGACAGACAGATGGTCTATGGACCCACACGCACAACCAACATGGCAGCACAGCACAGCACAGTCACCGTCACAGTCATAGACACGTCATCACGCAGTCCCCAGCATCTCCTCGTCGTGCTGCTGATCACCACTGGTGCCCTCGTCTCCAGCACCAGCACTCTCGCCCGGCGCCGCTGCCGCCCTCCACGACCCATCCTTCAACGCCGCCAACGCAGCCGTCACGCTGGCTGCAGTCGCGACAAGCAACGAACCAACCACACATGCACCCATCAGCCCCCGTGTGTCTCATCTCGCTCACCATTGGTCTGTTGGATGACTGTGTTGACCTCTGTTGGCGTCAGGGCTTCGTCGCTCTCCCTGATCATGGCGGCGAGGGCCACCACCTGTGCAGCGTCGGCGGATGCGAAGCCGGCTGTGGGGCGGTAGGTGACCTCGGGAAGCCGCTGGCCGGTCGCGTCATACAGGAGGGGAAAATTCAGCGGGCCCTGATTGACGGGTGAACATGAACATCGCCCTTGGCTTGATGTGATGCGTACCTCGGTTTGTGGTGCTTCGACGGCCGATGCGCCCGCAGCTGTCGAGTGACCATACTGAGTGGGTCCCTTCATGTGGCCGTGGACGTCGATGACGGAGAAGCCAACGAGTCCGATGTGGTCGGGATCGGGCGACTCGAAGTCGGCCTCGGATGTGGAGGCGCTGAACACACACGCACACGCCCAGGGTGCCGACAGCTTGCTTGCCTCGACTCTGCTGGTGTGTGTGCCTACTTGTGTGTGATGTACTTGCCCACACGCACGATGAAGTCCTCTCCAGGGCCGTCGTTCTGACAGACGACACACAGCAGGGACATGCACAATACGACCTCTCTTGCTTTTCGTCTCTCTCTGTTACAGTGAAGTAGGCGATTTCGATGGGGTCTGCCCCTTTGTTGCTCGAGATGCCGCTCGCCAACACGTCGGCGCCGTCAGGCGTGAAAAGAAAGAGGTCCAAGTCGGTCAGAGCACCACCAGAAGACTCGCCTGCATAGGGCAACACAGTGGGAAGATTCCGTGGATGAGTGCCCAAGGGGTGTCTGTGTGTGCCTGTACCAGCTGCAGACACATAAGGGTCAGCCCAGTTCTGCGCACACGTGTACAGACAGACATCGGCATGACACAGGCGTGTGTGGATGATGAAGGTGGATGCATCCCCTGACCCCCCGCTCACTGACCAGCACGAGAGTGGCGGTGGTGTTTGCGGCTATCCTGATGGGCAGGTCGAAGTCTGATGTACTCGAAAACTTGTGCCACGTGTACGGGAGGGACCCTATTAGCAACAGACGGCAAACAGACAACTCCTCGCCCAGTGGCTGTCTCAGTGCTGGTTGTGCCCTTTGCCTTCTTACGTCCGAAGAGCGAGACGGTCTCGCTGACGCCGGAGTCCTCATACGTCTCGAAGAGACCCGCAGCGTCGAATCCTCCTGACCAACCAGACACATAGACAATCGCCTGCTGTCCTCCTCTCTCTGCACGTGGCGCCGCCGCCCCCTCACCTGCGGCAGAGAAGTAGGAGGTGTTCTTCGCGGCCACGGTGTCGATCGCCTCTGCGATGACGGAGTCGGCGAAAAAGGGCTCTTGCAACACGGTCACATGATCCACCTGATGACACATGATGCACGAGCCGCCTGGTGTCCGCGCATGCACCGTGCCAATGTCTGATGTACCAGGACGTTGCAGCCCGTCTGCTCGGTGAGGCTCTCGATGCCCGCGGCGAAGGCCGCCTGGCCGTGAAGGGCAGTGTTGAAAGCGAAGCTCCTCAGGCCAGGCAGGGCCTCATGCACCTGCCGCATTATCCTAGCACCCTGCACACAGACAGACAAAGGCAGCTCCACACGGATGGGTGAACCCAATCCATTGCCTCGTCTCCCCTACCTCATCGTTGCCATCAGCCGTATCGGTCTCCGCGACCACATCGATGTCATCTTGAAAATTGCGGGTGTTGTTGAAAGAGTCAGATAGCACCCCCACACACCTCACCGTCGACCCGTTGACACCATACATCTCTCGGGCAGACGCAGCCTCCTTGTCC
This sequence comes from Vitrella brassicaformis, assembly GCA_001179505.1. NCBI lineage: Eukaryota > Vitrellaceae > Vitrella > Vitrella brassicaformis. The sequence continues at coordinate 15,099 of CDMY01000616.1, read as the reverse complement.
ACCGACGCGTCCGCAACGGGCACCACACGGGCCTGCGACGCCCGCAGGACGCGCACGCTCTCCATCTCGGCCACACCAGCAATGTTGTGGAACGGCACGAGTCCGCCGATGACGTGTCGGTACTGGGTGAGGTGGGTGACATTGAGTGCGTCTAGCTGTGCCATGGTGGTCCGTAAGCCATCAAAGGTGGCGAGTCTCGGATCGATGGTGATATCAGCGTATACGCCCTCCTGAGTTGCCACTGTGTGCGTCGCTTCTGCAAAGAGTGGCAGCTTCGAAGGGTCGCGGAGAAGACCTCGATGTCGCTGGAAGGATGGACCGAAACCCGACGATAGGCCGAACGGGTCGATCGCGGATACTGATGAAGTGGCGTTTCCCGACGCCTGCTGCTGGCTCTCGTAAAATACCTGCAGGCATCACCGGACGGACCCAGCAACACAGTGAGACTAGGTAGGGTGGGGATTGTGAGTGTGCAGTGCGCGAGGGTACTTACGTCTTCCATTGCGTGAAGAGCGAGGTCAAGCATGACAGAATCGAGCTGAATCCCATGGGTCGGCTTGACGACCGCCTCAATGGCCGCTGAAATGCCGCCCCTGACACTGGCCTCATCTGCTCATTTCACACTCACACACAGATGTTCGCTACTGCGCTACACGCTGTGGCTGCCTGCTGCGCTCTGTCCTTTTCTGTCCTGCATTGCTTGCCTTGCAGTCTGCGGCGTCCCGAGATATCGTATCTACGCAGTGAGTGTTTTCCGTCCGAGGCGACGCACACAGCAAGGAAGATGCTTACATACAGAGCTGGCGTACAGAGGTCACGAGGAGCAGAGCAGGTCATCGAAAGGGGGACCATATACGAGGCAGGCAGCAGACCGACACACACGGGCGAATCCCTCAGTAAACGGCTCCAGAAAACCGTTGGTCTCGCGATCTCGCCTGCGGTTGGCTTCGCTATTGTGTTACTTTTGACAGCGTTCGTACCATGCATTTGTTGTCTGCGAAGGAAGTGAGTTGGTCACCCGAGGGTGCTCTCGAGTGAGGTGCTGGTGTGTGTTCTGGAGGACCGAGGATCTGGCAGATGCGGCTGAGGGCGGCGTTGGTTGTCTTCATATTCGCTCTGGTGCTCGTCTCCGTCGTCTTCGCTCTGCTGTCTGTCGCCCAGGAAAGCTTTTGTCCGGACAAGTACCAGATGGATGAGCTGAGAGACGAATGCGTCAAGATGACCCGCATCCCACCTCAGGTTGGTGGGGGTCGGGCCTGCGAAGGCAAGGAGCCGAATGAAGGGTAGATCTGCCGGTTTGTGTGTTGCCATCCCTCACACACGTGTCAGGTGACATGTCCCGAGGGCTCTCGTGCCGAGCGAAACGCCGAATCGGATGACGAGGAGATAGCATGTGTGGAGCGACGGTGGGCCGCTGCGGAGCTCAGCTGCGAACAGGGGTATAACCTGGAGCGGGGCAGGTGCGTCATGAAGTTCGAAAGCCCCCCCTCACTCGGATGTCCGGACGGATGGGACGACGGTGACGGTGACTGTGTGATAGTGTACACTGCCAAGCCGAAGAACCACTGCTCTGCAGTAAGACCTGCCCCTATTATGTGGTTTGAATATCGATCACATGTCCCACATGTCCCTTGTCTGTGTGCAGGGCTTGCACCTGGATGCCTCTGGGCTCGTCTGCGTCAAGTCTGTGGCCCGTGTTCCCATCAAAACCTGCCCCGAGCCGTATGACATGCATCGAGGGATGTGCCTGCTCAAGGCCAAGGCCACACCGGGGGCAGAGCCACCATGCCCGAATGGCTTCAACAAAAGTGCTTTGTCGGGGGACTTCTGCGTGGCTGTCGACTCGCTGCCGCCAGAGCTTGGCTGTGCGGCGGGTGGGGTACTCGACGAAGACGGCGATTGCGTGGCGATGGAGACGATCGAACCCCTATATGTGTGCAATGGTAAGACGATGAGGGAAGAGACGCGACATCCACGTGATGCCTCCCCTTTGTATGTGTGTTCCTCCGTTCTGTGTCGCAGCGACTCTTCTCACTGACGGTGAGTGCTTTGACGTCGAGCTCAGCCGCCGCGAATTGCGCTGTCCTCGTGGCTCAACACTCGTCGAGTCAACGACCACCTGCCTTTTCACCAGCGAAGATTCCGCATCGCCCCCCAGTCCATGCAGCACCACCGACGAAGGGAGCACTTGTGTGGACGATACAGTGGACGTCGAGCCACAATTGGCGTGTCCCGACGGATTTGTGGATCAAGAGTCTGGCGATTTCGAGTGTGTCAGGAGGATATCTCTCTCCCTGGAGCGTCAGTGCCCGCCAGGTAACTATATAAGGGCCTGGTTGTTGCGACACCTACATGCACACACGCTCTTTGTCTGCAAGGCTATGGGGAGTCGCGCGTTGAAGGTCAGGTGTCCTGTGTGTCTCGCAATATGTACCCCGCCACAGTGGGGTGTGACATCCACACGCAGCGCGACCGCCAGCTCAATGGCGAGCACCTGCCAGCCGTCGAGCTGAATGGCGACGGCTGCCAGCGAATGATCATCAAATGCCCTACCGGCCTCGTTCGTGACCCTGAAGACCCTGACAGCTGCATACAGGTAGGAGAAAGGCGACGCGACAGATCCCTCCTGTCTCTTGCCTGCCTATGCACGAACCTTCTCGTGTCTGTGCGTGTTGAAGATTCTCCGCGAGATGCCCATGTTCGAGTGCCCGCCAGGCAGCGAATTCGACCTCGGCGGCGTGGATGAGGACAATGGCATCCCCGAGTGCATGGAGGTTTCGTACGAGGAGCCCGAGTTCAGGTGCCCGCGGGACTTCCACACCTGCGGTGCCAGTGAGGACCGATGCTGCCGACAAAGGAGGCGGCCATACAGACAGGAGTGCTCTGATGGCGACCGGTTGGCGGAGGGTGTATGCGTGAAGGTGGAGAGGATCGAGCCTGAGGTGGCATGTCCACTAGGTGAGGTGACGCTCTCACTCACCAACCGACTCGATTGGTGTGATTGTGTGATTGTGTGTGTGTGTGTGTGTGTGCCTCCCATCAGGTTACGAGTACCAGCGCGGCCAGTGCATTCAGCTGATATTTCGCCAGGGGACGCTCTCGTGTCCGCAGGCACGCACAAACCTGACGAGACACGGGCGGCATGCAATGTCTCTCATCGCTTTTCTTTGCATACGCAGGGGTACGAGAGGACGTCTGGCGAGGAGTGTGTCAGAGAGCATGTGGTCCCCACCTATGTCGTCACGATGGATGTCGAAAGTACACACACGCTGACTCACTCACACACGCATTGCAACAAGCCCACGTGCATGTGTGTGTGTCATGATTGCTGCCTGTCTGTCCTCTTTGTCTGTCGTCAGATGTCATTGACAACGGCTGACTGGGAGTTCACCTTTGCTTGCTTTGCTTTCATTCCCTCTGTCTGTACACTATCGCTTCCGTATTCCGTATTGTTCGTACGTATGTCTGTATGTCTGTATGTCGTATACACACACAATATGTATACACATTTCGTATATATACAGACATGTAAGATTTCATTGCTCGTCGTCGTCTTGTCTGCATGTAAGATTTCATTGATCAAATGGCAGTGCAGCACCCATGGCTACACACGTCCATATGTACGTGAATCCATGCCGCAAGCGCAGCGCGCGCACGATGATAGCAAATGGTGATAAATGCGACAGAGTGCTGCCTCTGTGTTTGTAGCCTACACACTACGCGACAGGACGGCAATGCGCTAACGCGACAGACAGACGTTCTGTACACTTTAGCTAATGGTCGTAGGTATATCGGTAACTGAGACTGATTGACAGAAACGTGTTAAAACGATTGAACATGACCATGCAATGTTCATTGAGAATCCGGCCAGCTCGCATGAAGCACATCAAAACTCGCAAACAGAACCGTCCTTGAATTGCAGCAAGAAAGAGTCAAAGATACAGCCATTTCACCCCTTACTGCCCTCTCCCTCCCACTCAGTTGATGCCCAGCGACATAAACAGGCCATTCCCCGACAGACGCCCCAGCTGGCCCCACTCGAACTGGCAGTCCTGATCGCCCAGATGCTCATTGAAGCCCTTAACCACCCCCGTAACACCACAGCTGGCCGCCTCGTCCAGCCGGGCCCGGTGCACCACCTCACGCACACCCGTCAGCACCACCTGCCCGCCACTGCCACGAACGGCGAAGCACTGCAGCGGCGGCACGGTCACTTTGACGCGCTTGTCGCCCTGCTGCTGGTATCGCGTCCCGCCCACCACCTCCCTGTTGCTGCTCGTCTGTGTGGCCGCCGACTTGACGAAGTGGCCGACGGCCGCACCCACGCGGCGCCTCAGCAGCGACTCGCCGATGAGGTACTGGTCGATGGCGGCCACAGCAGCGGGGGGCTCGTGCAGGAAGGCGCCGATCTTCCATGCGATGGCCTCAGCCTCGTGTGGGCCGAATGCCATGTTGGATGGGGAGGGGTGGGGGTGGGCGCCGTCGTGGTGGGGGGCGAGGGGCAGCAGACGGGCGAGAAGCATCGAGTGGTCGCGCTGGGGGGCGAGGGCGCCGTTGATGGCCGACATGACGACCTCGGACAGCTCAGTCAGCACGGTGGCATACTCGGTCACGTACTCGGTCACCACCAACTGGCGATAACGGCGCTGCCTCTCGGTGGCGGTGGGCATGCGGGCGATGGACTGGGCCGCCCCGCCCCGCCCCGCAGCACACGGATGACGGTCTTGAACTGGCGGATCCGTCTTGAGTGCCCCTCCCAATCTGCATGTTCCCGCTGCAGATGGATGTCGAGGGGTGTCGCGTGGAGCTCCTCGACAGCGATGGTGAGGGGTGTGAGGTTGGGCTGATTCGGCCTGCCTCTGTTGATGTCGTCGGCTGTGAGCTGGCGGCACAGCCAATGAGCCACACAGTCGGAACCAGCTCTTGCCGCCTCGTGCAGTGGCGTGTGGCCCCTCTTGTATGTTGCCGTCATACGTGCCGTCATGTCGGCTCCGTGGCTGGTGATGAGGGTAAGGTACTGGTCGATGAACAGCTGGGAGAAGATGAGGGGGGCCGTGGCTGCCAAATGGACCAGATTCTCTCCATGAGGGGTCTGTTCGGTTGCGAGTGTGCTGTCGTGTTGGGCAAGTCGGTTGTAGATTGACATGAGAGCATCCTCGTACTCACGAGTGGCGGGAGGGGCATCATCAGGGAGATACGGAAGCTGCATCACCCTAAATCCACGCACGTTGGCCTGTCGCTCCAGGAGGGCCTCCACAGCCGTCAGATTGCCCGCACGAATGGCGACCTCGATGGGCCTGGGCGTGCTAGACCCTCCGCCTCCACCCGCATTGATCTCCGCCCCGCCGTCGATGAGTGCATTGATAATGTCAGACTGCAGCTGACGGGAAGACCACTGCGGCAGGACCACGGGCACATCGGCGTAATGAGCGTCGCGCGCACAGAGGAATGGTGTGTTTGTTGGGCTGTCGATGGCGAAAGACAGACATCTGTGTGGACAGTACGAGATGACTGTAATCCCGCGGACGCGCAGGCGGCCGATGGCTCTCGGGTCGGCTCCTTGACGTATCAGTTGTGTGACTTGGGCGGTGCGCCGAATGCAGCCCTCCAGCAGCTGCCGACTGAGAGCACTGACGCCCTCATCAGGGACGATGTCGACGTCATCCAGCCCCTTGCAGCCGGGCGGCACAGCAGGAGATCCTGCTTGCGATGCGGCAGACGACGATTGGGCCATCACAATGAGTCACACCACTGCACGCACGTAGGCACAGACACAGACACACCCACAGTCACTTGCATGCCTCTTCCTTGCAACGCTGCTGGCGCACCTGGTTGGTCAGTCATACTCGACGGCCGCCACAACCCAAACACCAACTGAGAACACAGAGAGATGCCAACCCAACACAGTGATGCTCCCATCACGGGTCGTTCATTGGCTCATTGGCTCATTCGTCCTCATACGGACCATCACGTGAATCATCCTGGTGGGAATCAGACTCCCCGGGAGGTCACGAATGCTCGATGTTCTCGTTTGTTTTGTTCCTCACTGTGCTTGTGGAAGCGAAATGCTCTCACCGCCGCTTTTGCTTGGCTTCTGCCTCCGATCCAAGCTCGCATAAGCGCTGAGGGCAAAGGGAAGGGAAACGAACGGATGGAGGCCGCAGCAGACCTCTTGTGAGTGAAACGGCTGGGCATTAGTGAGATCTGTGCGAGTTGGCGATGGCGAGTGGGCAGAAGGGTCAAGATCCTGCGGTCGTCCAGCGTCTGCAGGAGTTGGAGAAGGAGCGCCACGACATCATCATGAAGATGCAGGAGCTGGAGCAGCAGAGGAGCGAACACAGGTCAGAAGAACACAGAAATACCTGCGGCGATGACACGCAAACCGACGGGCTGTTCTCTGGTGAGTGGATGAATGAATGGCTGTGCAGGTTGGTGATTCAAGCGTTCGAGAATGTAGAGCCGACGCGCCGATGCTTCAGAATGATTGGCGGGGTGCTCGTGGAGCGCACTGTGGCCGAGATACGGCCGCAGATTGAAGACAGCATCAACCAGGTCAGCCACCCAGCCAGCGAGGTGCCATTGATGGGAATCCGAGCGATTGGCCGTCATGTTTTCAGATCGGCAACGCCATCCACACGTTGGAGAAGCAGCAGGAGAAGGCGAGCGGGGAGCTCCTCAAAGTCAAGCAACAGTAAGGAACCAGACAAGCAGCTGATTCATGCACTGCACAAAGGACTTCACTTGCCTGTCTGTGTGTGTATGTTGCAGGCTTGGTATAGCGCAGGAGGTCAGGGCAGCCCCTGCCAGCTCAGAGGGCAAGGCGGCCACCGCTGCCGCCGATGCATCGGGATGATCGTGACCTCGTTCCACATTGTCTGTACAGAGAGACTTTTGATCATGCATATGTATGTGTCCGGTACCGGTGGAGACCGTTTATGTATTGATTGTGTACCATTGAATGCGATCGACCCAACCGCCAACGTGTCGAAACGAAACGAAACGAAGCAAAGCAAAGCAGCCCTCTCTGTCACTCGTCGCCCACCTGTCCGTCGCTATGAGAGGTCTGTGCATCGTCATTCTCGCGGCCATCCTCACTGTCACGTCGGGTTGGTTTTTTGCCACTACGACACACAACACAAATCACACATATTTGTGTGTTGCTTGCTGCGTGCAGGCCGTCATGCTCGTCGGCCAACGGTTGGCGGCCTCTCGGATGGTCTGCGGCCAGCTGCTTCCGGCCAGACAGACAAACAGACAAAACGTGCCGTCAGTCCCGGCGGCTTCCCCCTTCCCGGCAGCGAATACATGAAGTGAGTGAGGCACTAGCAAGTTGAGCAAGGAACCACGATGATCGTGTCTGTCATGCTACTTGTTGCATCTGCGTCCAGGTTGCTTGCCTCGGAGATCAATCTGCCTGGTCAGAATGGCGGACCTATCAAGAGCTGGTCAATCACTCAGCCCAACGAGCCAATCAACTTGGAGGTGACACGAAAACGCATCACTCAAATGAGTATTGACTGTCTCTGTGTGCGTCGGTCGTCAAGAGGTTGGAGAGGGAGTATGAGCCGCCAGACGAAGAATGAGTGCCCATCAGTATTGACACAGAACCGATTCATGGATGGAGTCAGAACAGAGTTGAATCGACAGAAGAACAACAAGCGACATGACCACTGGACGGATTGACACATTCATGAATGAGTGAATGAGCTCTCTCTCTTTCTCTCTTCACTGATCACTGCTCGTCCCGACTGACCCATCAATGTCATCGCGAAACAAGTCTGACACATCCTTTTTTGCCCTCACACCACCCTTATCTTCGTTCGCCTCGTCGGCAAATCGGCCAGTCGGCGATGGCATGTCGATAGGCGCAAGCGCATCGGCTGCTTGCACAACAGCAATTGGCTGTCTCATCGGCACAACGGTATCACTGACGCCGAGATCGATGGCTCTGTCGCCGAACAGGCCAACATTCATGTGTAGGCTGTGCTGTTGTTGCTGCTGCCTGCTGAGGTAAGCGTCGAATGGGGAGGAGAGTAGTTGCCAGAAGGGCAGTCTGGGTGGCGGGGGTGTCGGGGTGCTGCGGAATGATGGCGCCCAAAAATCGGACGGATTCCTCCCATCTGACACGCAACCAACAAGCACCACAAATCGACCCGTGAACGCAATTTCTTCCCTACCGTATACAGGCTCCACGGCCTCTCTTTGTCGAGGCTGTCTCGGAGGAACAATAGGCGGCAGCTGACCATTCCTCTGCATCGGCCGTCGAGGCGCATCAGCTTGCGGAGACACGCCGTCGCCTTCGTGTGGAGGTGGGAGGACAGACTGCATGTCTGGCTGTGGCCCGCGGAACGAGAGAGGCACGTCCCCGTCTCTTGCTGGCGAGTGCGGCCGGTGAAACGGGGTTGACATGGCAGTGACCTTGTCGTTGGCGGGCGGTGTTTGGAGAGGGGCAAACCACGCTGATGCGGCCTCCTTGGCCTTCTCCGCCGCCTCGACAGCCACAAGCGCATTCTTGGTCTTCTCCTTCTCTTGCTCAAGCCGCTGCTCATGCTGCTGCAGAAGGCTTAGAAGCTTCTCCTCACGATCAGCACACGCCCTCAACTTGGTGTCCTGCGTGAACAAAAAAGACGAAAGGCATGATGAGAATCTTGTCGCATGGCTCAGCAAGATGCCCTCACCATGACAAGTTTCTCCCTGTTGCACCGGCCTGCCTCTGCCTCAGCGTCTTTCCACTTCCGCTGCCACTCCTCTGCGGCCGCCTCGGACCCCTGCAGCCGATGCTCGCGGCTCTGCAGCCTTTCGGCCAGGTAGCCGAAAGCTGAGTCCTTGTCGAGGCCGGAGAGACCATTTTGAGTGAGACGGTGGATGTGAGCAGTCTGCTCGCCGACGTGGCGCTCCAACAGGCCCACCTCCTCCTGAAAAGACGATGACGAGGCCGCCTTGCGCATGTGGATGGCAATTGATAATTCCCCTCTCCCGACACGCACCTGGAGCTCCCAAAGGGCTCGTTGGTACTGCTCGACCCTCTGGACACCGCCGGTCCTCTCATATTCGTTCAGCCGGTTCCGCAGCTGGCGGCTTTCCTCGTACATTTTCTCAGCCAGCTTCCGCCGCTGTTCTTCTCGCGAGGAGTTTCTCTGCAGCTCATCGACCTTCGCGCGGCCGTCTTCAGCTGCTTTCTGTCTTTGTTGCAAGAAGGAAATGAGGGAAAGTGCTAAGCAGTGCCTATTGTCGTCTTCGTACCTCGAGCGTTCGTCTCTCATCCGTCACTCGCTTGATTTCGTCTGAGAGCTTCTCCAAGGCCCCCTCACTGCCTGGCAGAGGGCCCGACTTGGCCGCATCCACAAGCTGCTGCTGCAGGATCTGCAGCTGCTCGTGGGCTGCCTGCAGCGTCGAGTCGTGATGCACCTGAAACACACACGACAAAGTTGCAGCACACGACGTGCCAGTCTCGTCTCTGCTGCAAGCGTCTCACTCTCATGTCCTCCTTGGCTTTGGCCAGGTGAGCAATTTCTTCACGGAGTCGATTCCGCTCGTCTTCCAGCAGCGTCCATTCTCTGGACACCGTGTCCTCACGGCGCTTCTGTTCATCGTACTGGCGCTTCTTGCTGTGAAGGTCAGCTACGAGACGCTAAAAGACGACAAACAAAGGGAGACACGACATGTGATGCGTTCGACAGCCGCCTGCATGCAAACGTACCTTCATGTCCTTCAGGCTGTCTCGGCCATTCTGTCCGTCAGATGGCACAACAGCAGCAGCGTCGCCTCCTTCCTTCGGACTTTCGTCAGTTGCCTTCTCGTCCGATGGAGGAAGCGGCCTCCTGCTACTGTCAATGAGCTCTTCATATGAAAGCAGCTGCGATCGAAGCTCACGAATCTGCGTGTGGAGAGCCTCGAAGCGTCGAGAGGTTGCGCTGTCGCCCGTGTCCTTTGTTCCCGAGTCGTCGTCCGGTCGCCTATCGACAAGGAAAGAGTCGATGCGTTGTCTCAGTCCTCGGTTGGTCTCCTTCTCCCTCTCCAGCTGCCCCTGCACATTGGCTGCCACGGCCTCCAGAGCACGGAACCTCGCCTCCCACAGCTTTGCCTCACTGTCTTCGGGTTCCTCTCGCTCCGTCTTCTGTTGATCCTGGTCATCGCCAGGCTCGTGAATGGTCGGGGGCACACCGAGGGGCAGCTCTGCGGGTGCTTTGACCATGACCTTCGGGCTCTGCAGAGCCAGCCGCGTCAGCTTTGTGGAGAAGTCTTTGAGTCCATCCAGCCATTTGTGCCACTCCTTCATGCCGGGTGGCTCCCGGCCGTCCTCTGCTGGCTGGAAGGGTGGCCCAGCAAGGATGTCGCCCAGGGCGCCCATGAGCTCGGACTTGGTGCCGAATTTCGCCAGGATACCCTCCTTGACATTCGGTCGCTGATCATCGTTGGGAAAGGTGGAGGCGATCTGGGCGAGTGTGTCGCGGCACTCCCAGAGAGTGAGGCCGCTCTTCCTCAGCAGCTGCTCCAACATCAATCTCCGCACTTTGTCTGAGATGGCGTCTGCTTGCGGAGCCTCGTCTGCTTTCTTCTGGCCTTCGTTGTGCCGCTGCCTGCGTTTGCTGAAATCAGCCACGCTGACAGCAGGAGGAAGGGGCGATCGAGGGGAGGGAGGCTGGGAGTTGGCCTGGACGTACCGACAATGCAGACATGGCAGCAAAAGACATACAACGTACCTCTCCACTTGGATGGGCATCCTCCGGCAGCGCCTCAACACGGGGAGACCTGTCGGTGGACAAAAAGCCGCATCAAGTATGATAGATTAGTAATATTGTCTTGTCGCCATATCGCTGACCTTTTCCTCTTTGGTGGCACCGACGTGCTTCGATGCTGGACGGGGTCTCGGGGGTAGAGTGCCGGTGAGGTGTAGCGGGAAGCGCCTGGCGAGACCTTCCTGCGTGACGGGGGCGATCCCGACCTTGAGCGGGGCGGAGTGGGCATGATGTCTCGCGCGATCTGTCGGCCCGAACGATCACGGCTGGAGGGCAAACCAGCCTAAAAGGGAGGCAGCGAGCGAGTGAGGTGGAGCGTCGGCCGCTTGTGTCCACGTATTCATCTTACCGCTGGCAGGTGGAGTGCTGTCGCCAGAAGAGGGTTTTTGGCTGGCGGGAGGGACTGCATGCACCGGGCGAAAGGGGACAGGAGACAGCCATGTCCCACTCATGAGTGTCAAGCAGCGCAGGCATGCATGTTTGTACCTCCTGCATCGGAGATATGTCCCTCCCTGTACCGATATGGACAGACACCAACCAGCACAAATAACAGGACAGAAGTCTGGTAGACAAACAAAGCCGCCACTCGCTTCTCACCTGGAACCTCGAACCGATAAGAAACCTTCTCTGCACAAGCAGAAATGGTCACAAGTGGACGGGCGGAAGCAAAGGCTCTCGCACAGTTGTGCCTCACGAACCATAAGCCGAGAAGAAGATCACGTCAGCATGCTCCAGGGGATACGCCTGCTGCGCCGGAAGCCTCACGTTGTTGACGAACGTCCCATTGCAGGAGCCAAGGTCCGTCAGCGTGGCCTTCTCACCTCCCAACTTGCCGAACTCCAGCACAGCATGGAAGCGCGACACTCCTCTCGAAGTCAGTACAATATCGCATGATTCATCGCGGCCGATGGTTGTCTTCGTTTCCTCCAGCTCGTAGAGCGTGGTGCTCGTCCGAAGAAAGCCGAGAACAGGCATCGTGAGAACACGTTGCTGATGAGACGCCGGGCCCCAGTCTCGATGGGGCGGGCAGTTTCCTTTGCAAATGATTGTTGTGGCACCTCGAGATATGCAGAATAAGCCCAGAAAGTGCACAATTCGGCGTCTTCCTTTCTCTTCGCCGGATGGAAAGCTCGCAGCGAAGCTCGCAATCGCGGAAGCAGCGAAAACGAAAGCACAGCCTCAAGCTTGTGTGGAAGCCAGCGCGAAGTACCACTGAAGAGTTGCGTGACTCAGCGCTGCTGAGTGAACATCCAATTGTGAGCGTCATGGATCCGGAGCTTGATGCTGAGCAGCTGGACATTGTGGACATCTTCAACAAGACCTTGATGGAGTTCATGAGCAGCCGGAGGACGTTCTGGAAGGAGGCGAGGGACTTCCTCGACGCCATCAACTGGACGGAGCCGCTCGTCGTCTCACTCATCGTCTTTCACTCCGTGGTGCTGCTCTTGGTCCTCCTCTCACACCGGAGGTTCACCCTGCAGGCCGTTATCTTCTTCACAATAGGTACACATACAGGCCAGAGGAGAGAGGCATGATGTTTGGAAGCCAATGTGTGTTGTCTTGCCCGTGTGCGTGTGCTGGTTGGTTCAGCGGTGTTATGTGGGAGCAGTCAGTGGCTCAACTCGTTCCTGTCTGAGCACTGGGAGACGGTCGCTACGCAGAACTACTTCGACGCCAATGGTGCCTTCATCTCGATTGTCTTCTCCCTCCCCCTCGTCCTCATCGGCTTCCTCCTCGTGGTGAGCCCTCACCGCCACACGCACGCACCAAGCAATACCAACCGCTCAGATTATCTGCCTGTCCTGTCTTGATCCATTCAGGTGATGATGGTGTATTCCGCCGGTGTGCTGCTTGTGGAGGTCAAGAAGCAGGAGCTGCGGCGCGGAGGGCGTGTGCCGCGGCTGCGAGTGGTCAACCCTCCATCCAACGCCAGCACGCGACCCACGCCCTCTCAGACGATATCGGAGAGCGGAGGACCAGAGGACAAGGGGGGCGGGCCCGCCGACACCAAGAAGCACCAGTAGATGGATGGATGGATGGGTGGATCGGTCAAGTCGAGGTCGCGGGTTGGTGTGTGTATGTAGCTGACAGAACTCAGTGAGAGAGTGTGCTCTGTATATATCGCTGCCTTTTTCGTGCGGTCGATGTCAGTGTGCCTGCGCATGTGTGCCGTGATGGATGGAGGCCAGGTCATGTGTGTGGCCGTCCTTGTGTGTGTGAACGGCAACTGGTGTCATCGGCGTATGTGGCAGAGGTCTGACAAGAGCGTTGCCCGCTTAGAGGCGCAACAATCTTTGTGTGGCGACCGCTGCAGACGCCGGCAACACCAGTTGCTCTTCACGCCGGAACAATCAAGAGAACGAGCATACAATCAGATTACGTGTGATTACCAGCCGATCATCTGCAAGCTGTCAGCGGTCTGCCGCACTTAGTCCAGTTAGTTGTCAGATTTCAGTCACCATCACAACAACCATCAGTCAGCAAACACCCCACCCTTCATTCGACTAGGATGACGCCTTCTTCTCCCGTGCCGCGGCCTCCCCCTTTTGTGCTTCATCTGTCGTCGACGGAAAACCCACCGGGTAGGGCGGTGGCCATGGTCCCTCCCACAGAGGCCGTGTGCTGCCGCACATGGTGCGATCGAACTGTCGTTCAGACTGAGACCCGTCAGCCATCCACGGCTGAGGAGCCAATTCTCGCACATAAGGGCCGTATTGAGCAGGCGGGCGAGGGAGCGACAGGGGCGGCACGTTGCTGCTGAAGCTGGGATTGACACTGGCAGCGGCAGCAGCTATGGGAGGCGATGCCGGCTTGCTGTCTCGTGGAAGGGTCTCACTTGGAGGCGGGGGTGCTGTATCGATTGGACGGGCTTCTTCTGCTTCTGGCTCCTGCTTGTCATCCGTTGTCTTGCCGTCCGTGAGATCGACTGCATCCTCTTTGTTGTCGAAAGCCTGCTGCTGCTCGTCGCTCTTCTTCTTCCTGACGCTCGCTCTGTCGTCCCTCGGCCTCGCACTCATGAAGCCAGGAAGACCACAGAATGCCTTGTGATGAATCACTGACGGAAACAGCAGACAGACAGACGTAGAGAGAGACATCCAGATAAGATTGAGAACGATATAGGTCTTCACCGGATTCACTTGACGATTCCGATTCGGTCCTTTGCAGCACCTCCCCATCGCTCCCTTCCTTGGCCGCGTGTGTGGGGCTCCTGGCGTGACTCGGCGACCGGGGCATCAGACGCATGAAAGGAGACAGGCGCGTTGGGCTGGCAGGGGAGGAGGGAGACGACCCGTCAGATGACGCATCGGCCTGTAGAGGCGCAGCCTTTGGCTCTGGTGCCATGGGAAAGCCATGAGGCGGAAAGGGAGGCATCGGCATCTTCGGCTGCTGGTAGAAAGACTGGAACGCACACAAAATCACGCATGGACGGCTTGTCTCTCCAGGCCGTGTCATGATTGGCTCCGTCGCCTCACCGGAGGCCCCATTTGAAAACGCATGACAGCCGCCTCGTGCATGTTCAGCCGGTGCTGGACTGCCAGGTATCTCTGTTCCAGCTGCACACAAAATGCATACACAGGATCAACGAGGGACTGAAGGAGCTTTCACCAATTGGCTTTCACAGACTGACCTCTTGGTATTTCTTCTGTAAGACTTCATAATCATCAGCCATAGTCGAGACGCTTCCAGCGAAGGTTCCGTCAGACCGACCAAGGCCGTCTGACGCCTTGTCATCTCCCATTGTGTCGGTGAGGGATCGAGGGACCGCACCAGCCGTCACTTTGTCGACAATAGCGGCAGGGACCGGCACTGTCGCTCGTGTCGGTGGCTGCACGGGGTGGGCCATTGTCTGTCTCGCCGCGTGGAGGCGCCTGACTTCATCAACCTCTTGCTGCAGCGCCGCATTGTCGGCCTCGAGCTTTCGTATCCGATCATTCTTTGTCCTGCACACACAGCAGAGGGCACGACACAAAACGGCCGTCTCTTCGCGCATGCGCAGTGTGAACGAAGGAGAAACGCGGAAATGCTTACAGAATGGCGACCTCATACTCCATATACCGCCTGCAGAGGTTGTGATAGATGACGTCCACCTCCTTCTGACCGACACACAAGACATACACACAGAGGACAACACACGTCGCAATGGCGCACCTGGTGCCAAACTTGGGTCTCCAGCTCCTGAATACGCTCCTCCTTCTCTCTAAGCCCCTCTCGCAAGGCCTCCTCCATTTTTCGGAGGACTTCTAGAGTCGGCAATGTATAGTATTAGACCATCGAAGACTGATGTTATTTCTCGGCTGTTTCTCCTCCTTTTCGGATGAGCGAGCGTGTATCGGACTACACCCAACCCCCTCCACCTACC